>JAULAV010006061.1:0-50055 GCA_030789695.1 Scilla litardierei
CTCATACTCTCAAATTCTCAAACTCTCTCAAACTCTCTCAAACTCTCTCATACGTTCAACTGTTCAAGCAAGCAAGATCAACCTCACTCAAGCAAGATCAAGATTCCCGGCCAAAATTGTTATTGCGCTTATCTTCCTCCGCTATCATCATCATCTCAGTTCAATCCGCTGTCAACAAATCAGGTTCCTAAATTTTTAGAATAATGTCGGGACCAAACCGTAGGGGCCGGCCTCATACTTTCTACCTCAACACTGAGGAGGAAGATAACTTTGCCATGATGAGGGATAACATCCCAGAAACCCAAAATTATGACCATTTGGAAATGTCCCAAAATGAACGTACTGAATCGTTTCAGTACCCAAATATGCAACCTGCCTATACCATGTCTGCACAAACCTCTTCTGTACACGCTGCTACACAATCACAACCTATTCCTTCTGATGTTCCACATACACAAGTAACACCACCAACCCAACCCAGATCAACAAAATCTGCGGTTTGGGAGCACTTTTCAATTGAAACTGTCCCGGGCAGAGGCACGCTGGCAGTTTGCAAAATATGTAGATCGGATTTTACTTGCAAACCTTCTGATGGCACAACCCACCTAAAGAGACACCATGCCTCTCACTTAAAAAAGGACCTTAAACAGACCACACTAAACTTATCTGGCGCTTCTTCCTCTTTATCTAATTTCTCATACTCTACTGAGACTTTGAGAAAAGAGATGGCACGCTTTGTAATATGTCAAGAATTACCATTTACTTATGGGGAAAGTTCCGATTTAGAAAGATTTAATCAGTTGGCCCTTAACCCTGCCTTTAGAAGAATGCCTAGAAACACTCTTCGAAGAGATGCTATAGCAGCTTTTGAAGCTGGTAAAGCTAAATTGATTGAAACTTTTGCTAGTTTAAAATCTAGAATAACGTTGACTTCTGATATTTGGACCACAAAATGGGGTGCATCATATTTATGTGTTACATCTCATTATGTAGATAATTCATACTTGCTAAATAAAATGATTATTGGTTTTAGAATGTTAGCGGAATCACATTCTGGTGGTGCTATTGCTAATGTAATAATGGATGTTATTCATGATTTTAATATTACAGACAAAATTTTTCAATTACGTTTGATAATGCATCTAATAACACTAGTGCAATTAACGTTTTAAAAAGATCTTTGCCCCTTGATGTGGTCGGGTTGTTCCATCAAAGATGTGCATGTCATGTCTTGAACTTGATAGTTCGTGATGGACTTGCCACTTGTTCACTGTATATAGAAAAAATTAGAAATCTCATGTTGTTTATACATATTTCTGGCCCTAGACGACTTCAATACAAACAATTGTGTCGTACTAGACAAAAACCATACCTGTCATTTAAATTTGATGTTGCATCAAGGTGGAACTCAACTTACTTAATGCTGCGATCCATGCTTAAAAATAGAGAGCAGATTATAGATTATGCACTTACATATTTTTCACATGATCCTGCTTTTGACGTTACTGATATAGAGTGGTTAACTGTAAAGCATCTGCATGACTTTTTGGAAGTTTTTTTTACTGCTTCAAACAAATTTTCTGGGGTTTACTACCGAACATCTTATTTAGGATTAGAACAATTAGTTTTAATTTCTCATCAGATATCTACGCATAGAGAAAGTACACACCCTGCTATAATGCCTATGATAATTGATATGTCTGCAAAACTTGCTAAGTATTGGTATCCGGTTCCTCTTCTTTACTCTTTATCTAAAGTTTTTGATCCTCGTTTTAAGGAGGATGCTGCACTAGGTTTATTAGAACTGTATTCTGAAAACATGGGAGTTTCCCATGTTGAATATGTATCTGCTGCTAAAAATAGCTTAAGAACTTTGTATGCATCTTATGAGGCTAAATATGGTAATGTTTCACACCATTCATCTGTCTCTGCTAGTGCTTCTGCTTCGGCGTCTAGTAAGATTCACCAAATGTTAGGAAAGAAGAAACAAAAAACCGTTAGTTCGGATTGTTCTACTAGTGAACTATCCAACTATTTAGCTAATCCATTTCCCTTTTCGGAGGAAGCCATGGATGATGAGTATTTTGATCCTCTTGCCTGGTGGAAAGGGTATGAATCTGTTTATCCTATTCTTTCCATTATGGCACGAGATTTGTTATCTGTACATATTTCTACAGTTGCTTCGGAGTCTGCTTTTAGTGCAGGTGGTCGCGTTCTGAGCAACAATAGATCGCGGCTGAAGGAAGACATTGTTGAAGTAGCGGTATGCGCGAAGGATTGGTTCCATGCTGAAAGCCGCTCATAGAACAAGGACCTGTCTGAAGATTCCGATGAAGAAGCTGAGTGATAAATTTTTATTGTCTTAGTTGTATTATTTTTCAGTTTTGGCCATTGTATGAAGGGTAAGGTTGGCCGATGTAAGTCCCCCCATCAAAAAAGTTTTTAAGTAATAAAATTTAAAGGTTCAACCTGTGACCTTAGGAAAATTTCGGGCTTAATTATCTACTTCCAAATAAACTTGAATGTTAGTTATTAGGAAAAATTTTATTACTTAATTATCTACTTGTTCACATTATTACTTATTATTTTAGTATTTAAGGGTTATTTATCTACTTAGGGTAAGTTGTAAATAAGTAGAATTTTTTAATATTTTTAAAATATTTTTTAGATTTTTTTAACCAAGTTTCAAATTTTTTTTAATTTTTAATTTTTTTAAAAAAAATTGGGTGGCCCGGGGCCCGGGCCGGGCTTCCCCCCCCCCCCCCCCCCCCGGCCCCGTACGGGCCGGCCCGGGCCGGAGCGCGGCCAAAGCCCGGCCGGGCCCGGGCCGGCCCGTTGGACACCTTGACTTTGAACACAGGCGGAAATGTACAAAATTACATCTTGGACCGTTAAAATTGCCAAATTACACGGTCCAATTTTCCAACACGTCAGTGCAGATTCCCAAGCATTAGGGATATGGAAATTAGGGCTTGTACTTTTGCAAGAAAGTATAAATGGGAAAGTTGAGAAAGTGTGGAATCTGATGAGAGATAATTTGGTGTGTAGTGTGTTCTTTGTTGGAAAGTGAGGTTGGATTGTAGAGTTGGAAAGTTGAGGTAGGTCCCACTCCGTGTAGTGTATTCTTTTGGTAGAAGAAAGTTGGAATTGGAAAGTGACGTGGGGTCCACCTAAATTTAATTTGTGCTATTTAAAACTAACCTAAAAACTAAAAACTAAATGTTATAAACGGGCTTTTGGAGGCCCAACCCGTTATTGGGTATCCACCCATTATGTAACCCTACTTCTATAAATACAGGGCTACGGGGTTCCGTAGCCGCCAAGTTTACAACACGTTATCAGCACGCTCGAAGCTGAGCCAAACCTCTGCCGACAGACGAACGCGACGCGAACGGGCTTCCTTCACCGAACGTCGCAAGATCCGGCGGGTAAGATCTAGAGGTAATTCTTTTCCCTAGATCTAAAATCGTATGCGCATATGTTTAGATCCAAATACTTGGATCGATATCTTGATTAGTATAGATCTAATTTTTCTACCTAGATCTGCATGCTAAATCAATTGTTTAATGCAAAATCGCCGTTTTTATTGCTAAAAATCATCTTTTTCGATAAAAACGCCGTTTGAAGATCAAAAATAGATTTTTTTCCGGTAAAAATCAGATTTTTATCATCTTCTTCCCCAAAACCATTAAACCCTAGGGTATTCTCCTACGTCACACGGCCGGAAGCCGCCACGTGAACCCCCCCCCCCCCCCCCCCCCCCGATTCACGACGTCGCCGCCGCCGCCGCCTGAAGCGGCGGTACCCACCCGCCGCTCGAAACGGCAGGGGGAACCGCCGCCAGAAGCGCCCCCTCCCCCCCCCTCCGCCGCTCGAACGACGGGCGGAACCACCGCCCGAATCGGCGCCCCCCCCCCCCCCCCCCCCCCCCCCCCCCCGCTCGAAGCGGCAGGCGGAACCGCCACCAGAAGCGGTGGCCCCCGCAACTCGAACGGCGGGCGGAACCACCACCCGAAGCGGCGGCCCCCACCCTCCGCTCGAAGCGGCGGGCGGAACCGCCGCCAGAAGCGGCGGCCCCCCGCCGCTCGAACGGCGGGCAGAACCGCCGCCTGAAGCGGCGGCCCCCCCCGCCGCTCGAAGCGGCGGGCGGACCGCCGCCAGAACCGGCGGCCACCCCTTCCGCTCTGAGCGGCGGGCGGATCCGCCGCCCGAAGCGGCGGCGCGCTATCCCCGCCACCAGCGGCGGCGGCATCCGTCGCCAGCAGATTCGGCACCACGCCGCCGCCTGCCGTGGCGGGCCCTCCCGCCGTCGCCAGCAGCGGCGAACGGGCCCTGCCGCCCGCAGCGACGCCCCCACGTGCGCGCGTGTGTCCGAAAACCTAGCCGCCGGACGCGGCCACACACACGCCCGAAACCCTAATTTTGGGTGCATGGGATTGCACGGCAAATCAGACTTAATACCCTAACTAGGGTTTGACTACTAAAATTCCTCCTTCGAATTATTTTTCAGATTTCAATTACGGTTTTTCGATTTTTTTTTATTTCCGTTAAAAATCTGCATAAATTACACATTTTTAATTCATCGCATTTTGGTTGGATTATTTGATTATCATCCGTTTAATAATTAGGAAGATCCTGCGACCGCTCTGCCGTTAGTCAACTAACCTAACGGTGTATGACGTTGCCCAGTGGTCCAATAATTATTAAACGAAAATATTTTCATTTCCACTATAAAAATGCATGTGATGATTAAAAATGCATGTGATGATTACAAGCTTTATAAAATTTTCATTTCCCTTATTGAGCATAAATTTTAGCTTACACGCTTCATTTTATGTGTATGATAAATCATTAATTGTTGCATTTTGCACTCTTATATGATCATCGCTTGCTCATACTCATGCCCATGCCATGACGATATTTTATGACAACAAACCAATAATGATTTCAAAAAGTTTAATATCATATCCTTTTTGACAAAATGAACCAGGAGTTCAAAATCAAAATGAACCTGAAGTTCAAAATCAAAATGAACCTGAAGTTCAAAATCAAATCAAAAGTCAACACCCTTTCACCCTAATAAATATTAACAAATACGATGGATTATACGAAAACCATTTATGCGATTTCTTTTAGAGATACACATTTTGCGGTAAAATAGATCTCTCAGACCTATGGTCTGTAAAAACCAATATTGACACCAGTAGTTGTCATAACACCGCTAAACTATTTTAGAGTAATCTCACTCTACAAGGTATGATTCTTGAATCTAGCCTTATTTTTTTAAGCGTACGCCCGAAGTCGTGGCTTAATAAATAAGTGAGAAATTATAAATTTCGTACCCACGTAATTGTTTCCCCTAGAGCATGATTCTATATCCACACAATACTTGAATGACTCAATAAAAATGGCCTGAAGACCATACTTGAGTTTTCAAATAGACTTTTATAAGTCTCCCATAAATTAGAAAAGTGGAAATATAGAAACTAACTCATTTCCCTTGTATATGTCTACTTCGTAAGACCAATATTCATTCTTCCTTATAAACGACAATAAGGAAGACTGACAACAGGGGAAGTCTTGAATAAAATGAGAAAGGGAAGATATGATATACCTCGACATGGAGTATGCAATGGCAACCCAATATCAGACCAGAAGTTCTGATAAGACCCATAATGCTTTTGGCAACATGAATGAGCATTAACTTATGCCATACAAAATATATACATATCTAGTCTAAACGACGAAAGTCAATTGACCTTATGTATATTTAGCTACTCCTCGATGACAAATAAACTTTGAAAATAAATTTGATCTGTTGTCATAATATGAGTCTAAAATGAGCACAATTGTGGACGTATATTTTCTAGAACACACATCATACTATGAAACTTGTTGTCGTAACATAATTATCAGTAGTATTCTCCTGCAGTATATATGTGTTTAAATGCATCACCACAATATTTATTATTGATTTCATGCTTTTTACACATTTCATTTTACTGTGAATGATTTGTCATCCTGAATACTCCTAAAATGAGGATGCCATTGACTCTCTTCACTCCCTATATATGGCTGATGATGTACCTTATGAGTACTCATCTATATATCCTCTTAAAATGGTCATAATCAAAACCTTGTTATCCAACCGCAGTCCAGATTATTATTAATCACAACGGACATATTACCTTACTGGGATATTGGTTGGTCTTTTACTTACCCTCATACCACCCTCAAAAATGCCGCAGTTGAACTTATTCATCGGGACTAACCCTCCTAGATGAATATATTCCGAGATCCCCAAACAGGGGAGGCATTAGAGCACATCTTATAGATGGAGCCTTGACGGGATCATATCCCTAGTTCTATGCTCAACTTCATTGAAGTCACGCTTATTGCGGATTTTTTTGGATAACACTGGGAAATCAATTATATTTAATAACTGGAAGAAAATTGAACACCCTGAAGTTTTGTGTTCACACCCAGAAATGGGTTATATGTAAATCATTAAAATGATTTAAACGGATTACTTATCCATTAAAAATCCAGTTGTAGGTGACCATGTGGGAACATGCAAACCATCAGAACGCCTCCTTAGAAACTATTTATATGAGCATGATCACCTCATATAAACAGTTTCTGAGAACCCCTAACGGGGGGAGCGTTTAGTGCACATCTTATCGATGGAGCCATGATAGGTATACATCCCCATATCACCACTATGGACCATCAGAACACAGAACTATTTATCGAAAGTAATTACCCCAGATAAATTGATTCTGAGCACTCTGAACAGGGGAATCTTTTAAATCTCTTCTCCTAAGACGTGCATTGATGGGCCCTCTTTTAAAGACTTGATGTGATCCTGAAGATCCTTCATAACCTTAATTCCCCAGTATTAGGTTTAACAAAAATACTATAATCATTCATGAGCCTGAAGCTCAATTTGACCATTTAAAAAACATTAATACCTATGATCTGATTATCATAAATAGTGATGAGTTCCTGAAGATCCACACCTATGAAACTGTTAAACAGTTATCAGACATAGATACTGACAATATAAATATTGTCAAATTCACACATCCCTGCTACTAAAAATCCAGCTAGGATTGACATACCAACTATAATGGATGCAATCCACCCGTAGCAGAAGTGGATATCCTTAATGGATGAGAGGACATACCACGAGACCATAAAACAATACCACCACAGGAAATTGAGCTCATCTCCATATCATCTCCCTTTCCAGAACCTCCAGAAGAGATAAATCTGGAATAAATTGAATAATGTACTTACACGGAGAGGTATTTGGATAAAAACACACTTGTCGACAATTACTCACATTTCATTTTGCCATTGATATTGTTCACAATCTCCGTTTCCTGAAGCAAAAGCAGAAATTGGCCAAATTATGTGGAACGAGGCAATAATAAGTTGAGCTGGGCTCACTTATGAAATGTGAAGTGTTTGGACCTGAAGTCCTGATATCAAAACCTGTGGGCTATCGAGTATTGTATAAATAAATAAAATCACATGCTATAAGCAAAACGTTATCGCCTTAGAGATTTATTTCGCAGAAACCAGGAAGTAACCATGTAAGATGAGCTTAACTCACTTACAAAATTATTTGAACTGATGCATAAGGCTCCTTGGTCATAGTTACGAAAACCATACGATTGGCAAAGATGATTTTAGGCTATGTTGCTATGGATGATGTGACAACATACCCTTATGAATCATCATCCCGAAGATGAAACCATCATCCCGAAGATGAAACCATCATCCCGAAGATGAATAATCATCCCGAAGATGAAACCATCATGCCGAAGATGAATAATCATCCTGAAGATGAAACCATCATCCCGAAGATGAATAATCATCCCGAAGATGAAACCATCATCCCGAAGATGAATTATCATCCAGAAGATGAAATTATCATCCAGAAGATGAAATTATCATCCAGTCGATGAAGAAACATGGATAATTGCAATCCACAATACACCTACTGGTTGTATGGATGCACATTAAGACCCCTTCCGTTCACTGGAAGAGGGGAAGGATATCCTAGGTCCTGAAGTGCCTTACTCAAATGTTTTTTGTACACTCCTTTATCTGGCAGTAAACCCTTTAACCAGATACAGTGCAGTGCCTGCAGCGCACCACTGGACCAGAGATATGTAGCTTCTGCGCTACCTCCAAGGGTCAAGGATCATCCAACATGTTAAATGTATTTACAGATACAGGTTACAGACCATCGCGATGACTGCAACAAAGAAGCGACCAACTCCTAGAGACCAGCAAAGCATGCTTCCAAGGCAACATCAATCCCACCATCCCGAGAGGCTCATTAATCCAAGAAGCAAATCATAAGTATGCACAGCCAGGTCCTGCAGTACCTCACAGACACAGTGACGACTGGGTCAGAGACGTGGTGCTACCTACCGAGTCTGCAGACCACTCCTCTTCAGAAGAGCTCCCTCAGATTTAGTAGCTGCCATAGATGAGTGATACTTGTATAGATGAGCGATGTCTTGTATAGGTGAGCGATGCCTTGTACTTTGTACTTATTATCGGAACACTGTAAGCGATTGATGTATAGTTGCCTAGGAGATCTGCAAGCCTGCAGCTTGTACAGATCAGGGGGAGTCAAATGTAGTGTTGTACTCTTTTCCCTTGGCTATTGGTTTTTCCCACTGGGTTTTCCATAGCTAAAGGTTTTAACAAGGCAGCCTCATTGACTGTGGATCCAGAAGTATCCACCCCTTAAATACTCCGACTAATCAGGGGAAGTTATGGAAAACTGTACTCTTTTTCCTTGGCTATTGGCTTTTCCCACTGGGTTTTCCATAGCTAAAGGTTTTAACGAGGCAGTTATCCCTAACTTAGGATCCAGAAGCATCCACCTATGGTGATATCCATCGATCAGGGGAAGTTATAGAGACTTGTACTCTTTTCCCTTAGCCACTGGTTTTTCCCACTGGTTTTTCCATGGTAAAGGTTTTAACGAGGCAAGAACTCTTAAACTTAGAATCCAGAAGTATCCATAGACCCATGATCAGATAAGCTCTATGAACCTTGAAGCGTTCATTACGGTTTACAACAATGGATGGATAAGGGGAAGTGTTATAAACGGGCTTTTGGAGGCCCAACCCGTTATTGGGTATCCACCCATTATGTAACCCTACTTCTATAAATACAGGGCTACGGGGTTCCGTAGCCGCCAAGTTTACAACACTAAAATAATTAATTAATTTACAAACTAAGTAAAAATTAAAACAATTAATTGGGTTTGAAATGCAGGACGACAAGTGCATATAGCAGCCGGGCCCACCCATTTCACGTGTTGCGCTGCAAAGCAAGCAAAAGAAAGAAAGAAAAAATATATGCGCACGATTGGTTGCCAGCGGGAGAGAGGGACCCACGTTTGCAAGAATCCCTTGTAACTCCTTTGAAATCCGGAGGAAAACAACTATTGCTCGAATTCGCTCTGACACCAGCCACGTCGGAGAGTTTTGCAAAAATTCCAGGCTTGCAAAAGAACAGGCCGAACAAAATGGAGATGGATTCCTTGTGAACATTTGAGGAATAGTGCTCACAAATGACATCCAAGCCAACTTTGTTGCAAAAGAACAGGCCCGTAAGGAAAAGAAATAAGAGATCTCAACCAAAAGCAAAGGAGATCAAGAAATAGAAATGAGGCGTATGATTAGACAAAATAATCTCTTGAACCTAAACTAAATTTCTTTTAGGGCCTGTTTTGCGCGGAATAGGGGCGGGAATAAGAATAATGGCACTGTTCATGTGCACTATTCACCCGATTCCAAGGTTGTATTCCAAGCGGTTGTTCTTTTGGGCATGGAATAGAATCCTACGTTGCTATTCCAATTTGGTAATGATGAGCACTTTTGTATTCCAAGCTTTTTGCTTGGAATACAATGGAATCCTTAAGAATGGTGGGCCCCACTCTCTCATCTCTCTCTATCTCTCCCCTCCAACACATCCCCTTTCCGCTTTTTCATTCCAACTCCACAATCCCAAAAGAACACAAGAATAGTATGTGGACCCCACTTTCTATTCCAAACCCCACTTTCCAGACTCTATTCCACCCAAAAGAACACAAAACTACATTTTCTCTCTCCTTGGAATACAAACTTTCCACTATTCCATTTTTCCTATTCCAGCAAAAGAACAGGCCCCTAGTTCGGTCCTATTAGTCACTAACTTAGCCACACAATCACTGGCACCAACTCCAATGCTTCACCATAACCCACAATGATGGTTACCATCCATCATAGAGAAATTGGAAGAGTACCAATCATGAAGCTCACAAGTATCATACATAGTGTTGACGGGCTTGTGATAGAGGTTAGTTGACAAAGATGGTGGAACTGCATGGAGAAAATTGATGGTAAGCGATAACATGGTTAAGAGGTCGGAAGTGAGAAAGATCCAAGTTTCAATCTTTGACATTTTAACAAACACGTGGTGAACGTTGTATCAATAAGTTCAAAAGATGTAACGACCCGCTCTTCATGATACCTGGAAAGTACGAATCCGTCCCAGGTATTCCCAGACCAACGAGTGTTACGTAGAAAGAGAGAAAAGAGGAGAATAAAAAGAACCTGTAGGTCACCAAGCACGTGCTGGGAAGTACAAGTAAAACTCCAGGCAGAGCCTGCGGGCGACTTCGTCCAGTTGGACTTCCTGAGGTAGATTAGTGGGTGCATTGTACTGGGTGTGGACACCTTTTTGTACTTTTTGGGTTGGGGGTTTCTCTTTCTTTTGTTGTACCCCACTTTTGTACCCCCTTGTACAGATGATGTTTGTATGAAGTACTTTGTTTAATATGATGTATGTTCAGTTCTGTTTTTCTTTCAGTACTATGGATTTCAATTTTGCTGGAGCACTTTATTTTCTTTGTACTATTCCAATGTTGTTGCAATGGCATGCATACTTAGTTAATTTAACCACAATAATGCCTAGAAGTATTTAGATATAAGGGCTCGAAGCCCAGAGTCTGAATACTACGGCGGCCTGGTCAGCTACGTTTCTCCGTATTTGGAAGAGCGGGACGTGACAAAAGAAAACAGATTTGGCCAACTATAAAGAAACTTGTTTCTATGAAGAAATTTGACCTGCCATAATCTCTTCATCCATTGTAGTCTCCATTCTCCCGCCTGTTCAAATCAGAATTGTTGCCTTTTTCTTGGGTTTGAGGGCCATTACGAATCTGCCTTTGGCCTGCATCTTTGTATGATGGCTTGTCGTTTTCAAACTGTCCTCGGCCTCTACTATGCCCTCCGCATCCACCATTAATGTACCCCTTCCTCCACTTCCTCTTTCACCAGATGAATCCACACGGCCTTTATCCCCACTAACACTACCTACCGATGCAATAAATGAGAAAGCCAAAAAATAAGTGGACAAAATAAACCATCAATGAAGAAGTATTGTTAAACTCGAGCAATTCGTATCGTCTCTATTTTCGTTTACGGACTTGGGAACAGACTTCTTCTTCACCGTCGCTGACTTCTCACCGTTTCTGTTTTCGTTAACAGATTTAGGAACAAACTTCTGCTTCTTGGTGATCCGGTCGACAAGAGTGGTGACGTCGGTGCCATGGTCATCATCGCACAAGATGGCAAAGGGATTGCCCAAAGCCATTAGAAAGTTTCTCTCCTCCTCTAAGGGTTAGGGTTCGTCGTTAAGAGTTGACTCTTGCGGCTGACCTTGGGATGTTCTGTGTTAAACCCAAACCCTAATGCACCCCTAAGTAAAAAATCCTGAAACAAGAAATATTAGTTCTTAAGTATAGATTTGACCAACGAACCATCGCTAGTAGCCCACTTTATAGCAGTGCTTAGACATCGCTTGTTTATTACAAGCGATGTATAAGGTCACAATAAACAGTGTTTCTGTAGTACAATCGCTGTTTAAAGTCCACCATAGACAGCGCTTGTACTAAACACGCGCTATCTATCTGGGACCTTAGACAACACTTGTACTAAGCGTTGTCTAAGGTCCCAAATATAGAGCGCTTCTTTAGTACAAGTGTTGTTAAAGGTTCGTCTATTATCTGACCTTAACAGCGCTTGCAGAAAGAAGCGACGTGTATTATCTGTGCCTCTAATAAACATCGCTTACAGAAAGAAGCATTGTCTATTATCTGACCTTTAACAGTGCTTGCAGAAAGAAGCGTTGTCTATTATCTGTGCTTCTAATAAACAGTGCTTATAATTGGCAAGTGATGTCTAACATGTGCTATTAAATGTCTTTTTTGTAGTAGTGTCTCAAGAGTATAGGAGTCGACTATTGGGTCGTGGCTGAAGTATGGAAATTTCTATTTCCATTGAGAGTCGACTCATTCATTATTAGTAGTCGACAACTGACCAAGTAGTCGACTACCTAATATGAAGTAGTCGACTACCCAAGGCCAGCTCAGCCTACAATGGTCTAATTTCTGCTCTTTTTTCTGATGTTGGAGGGACATGTTGGTCAACATTTTAGACCCGAATGTTCCTCTTTAAATTGAGGTTCCTTCAGAGTTTATTTGCATGATTTTAAGATCATTTTGAAAAGAGAAAAACAAGTTTTCAAATCAAAGACTTCAAAATAATGTTTTTACCCAAAGTTCTTTATCTCAAAAGCTATCATTTTCATTATCTATTGGAGATCAACACTATAGCCACTACGCATCACAAGAAGCTTCAAGCAAGACTATAGGTAAAATTATATCAACATTCATTAAAAAGGAAAATCCTCAAGTGTAGGGTGGTGAGTGTAATGGAATATGCTAGGTATGCAAAACAATTTAGCAATGCAGCGAAAGACTGAAAAATCAAATTGTTCGATAACTGTCATATTATAACCAAGATCTACTGCAGTACTTGAAATTATTGTTGATTAAAAATTCATACCTTAGCAGATATTCTTATGCGATATCAGCAGACCCAAATCTCTTTCAGTGAAGTCCAACATGATCCCGCTCTCCCACCATGGTGCTATAGTATTGCACAACGATGACCACCCATCACAATTCACAAGGTCTTCCCGAGCCCAAACTCGACTCCCAACCTTTGTGGATAGGGATTGGGAGGAGTTGAATGAAGATCATCATCATATGAGCCGAAACAACTCTCACCTACCGGCTCGAATTAGTTTCATCTCCAAGTTAACGCAACTCCTTGTGTTAGGCTCATGTGCATGGGACAAAGGTAGCCTGTATGGGGTTAATCCATGCATGACCATGAGACTTGTATTTACATATGAAGAGTGATTAGGTCCCTTATGCATGAGTCTCCCTCTGTTGCCATGAGGAAAAATTTCCACCAATAGGATATTTTTCGTATCCTTGCATGGAAAATTATGCACGCCCAAACATTTTGGCTGCACCCCTTTTAGGGGGGAGAGGAGATTCAATATTTGTTGAATTCAACTTTATCCATACATGTGTTATTAGAAGAAGGCACATAGAAAATGTTTTCTAATCATATTACAACTCTTGTTTCGAATCCAAATCAAATCATAAAACATGGTGGATAATCAAACGGAAACTACTATAAATATCCTAACACTTAAGAATTCAGGTTAGAGTCAAACTCTATAAATCCGGGTTGGTTTTAGCTCCATGGATTAAACTCGCACCTAAAAACTGAATCCAAAAACACAACTTCGTCTAGGGTCATTAGTCGACTAGTTAGCTAATGCCCGAGTTAGTCGACTAGTGACTCTGCCTTGGTTGGCTAATTGGAGTTTATGCCTTGCTTCTTCATTTTGGAATATCTGTAACTCTTTATGAATATTTCTAACGTGCACTCCCAACTCCTTGAGACACGACATTCTCTCTCAAATAAACTTGAGCACAACACTTGGATCGGTCCTATACATCACACTTACATGAAGCTCAGTCCTTGTTTTCTCGTGGGAGGTCATCACCTGTGTGTGACTCTAATAGCCCGATTCCAATGTGCACGATCATATCATGTTCAAGGTATGGTAGAGGCACTAGCCATGCTTATCGACACTTGTTAAAGAATCGTTTGATTGGTTAAACTGGAATCTCTTTGAACCAAATCCTGGGCCTTACAATGACAAATTCCATGCAGTCCAGTCCATTCATCAAGAATGTATCGATAAGGCGTTTACGGTACGACTTCATGTGAAATCCAATTACACCATATACCCAGAGTGAAATGTAATCCCATAGTTTGAGGTTAGATACAACTTGTTACTCTAACAAGTTTACCTGTTTGTGTTGGCCAAGGACTTAACTATGGATCGCATTTGAGTCTATGCTAACCTCTCATATATACCAGATGAGACGAATCCCATCTTGATGGCCACTCCCTTCGCACGCTTCCAACTATATCAAGCGAGTACCTACATATCAGATGCAATGCTGATGTTCAATAAAAGCCTAAGTATATCCTTCCGCGTGCAAGTTCCTTTAGCACATCTCAGGCAATAAGGACTATGCAGCACCTACTGTCACCTGAGAGCTTTCTGTTGACAGTCAGAGTATGAATATTGTATATAAACATATCGGTGAGTCGTTCCTATGAACTTGTTCCCCAATAAGCACATGTCATTGTCGAACGATGTCTCCACATCGAGCTGCTATGATGCCAGCCACTACCATCCAATGGTTGAGATTAATGAATTCTAGAATATCAGTGTCCCATTTTGATATGCCTACGACCAGGAATATTTTTGGAGTCATGCTTACCAGAACCCATTGGGCCGCATTATAATGATCTCATCATGATTCCAATGTTTATCACATGTATCTCCAAGGTCTTTATTTCCAGGTAATCATATTGTAACCTCATATGTGCACGCTCAAATGCATTAAGGATTACATACGTAAAGATTACCAAATAGCGTGCTATCATTTTGAATGAAACGTGTCAATTCGGCTAATTGACTTAAAGGGATATATTCCCCAATAGTGAGTTGTGTTTTCTATTAGGAAGAGACTGTATGGTCTAATTCCTCTAGTATCCATAGGATCCCAGCAATAATTAATGTACCTGATGCTGTAGTGTGCAAGTGGAACCGACGCATTTCTTTCCACCTTCACGTGTGTAAGTGGTCAAGGAAGGATGCTCACATGCAGCATAAGTGGTCATTGATGTCCTTCGTCCACCTGTCTTGGAGACTTGGACCATCGGATGATGTAGCTGAAGTTCGTCCCTTCCATACGAAGGATGCAAGAGGCTAAAAAAATTACAATTTAATGAAAGGGGATTGTGTATCTAATATTATAACTGAGCAAGAAATTGAGATCAAGTTCCAAATTAAATAATAGGTGATCACTTTAGGGAACATTATGGAAGAACAAGGAAAATGAAAAAGGAAACATGCCAACGTGATCTCGCATTAATTTGCCAGAAAGATGTCTGGAGTGTTACCTCATCTTATAGCAGGAAGAAGAAACATGTGGCATCCAATTTTTAAGTGAACTCACATTACTCCGACTGGATGACACAAAAAGGCGTGTGTTTGCTCAGTATTGTGAATTTTCCATTAATTAGTTATCTAAAGGAAGGTTTAGTCCAACATGAAAAATAATAATAAAAGAAAAATAGTTTAACTAGGAATTGGTATTACATAAATTATATCCAAACAGGCACAAAATGTTCCTCGGCTTTCTTGTCTGGGCTTCGACCTGAGACAAGAAAGTTAGGGAGGATCAACAACCGTGCAGGGACTTCAGCCTATGACATGGATCTTCAAGGCTAATTAGGCTGAAGCGTGCTTTGGCCAATTAGAATGGTACCGACGTCCTAAAACTATGAATTCTAATATGACATGAAAACCAAAAAGTAGTTAAGTTTGGTCTTATGTTAATAAGAATACAACTATGGTTTGGTTATATAAGTTGTCATGTTCATTGGATCATGTACGGTGTTTTTGAGGTTATGCAAATACGTATCGTTTTGATTATTTGGTGGTGGCTAAGGCCTGAATTAGGCATTAAATGAAGCCATCCTGACTTCCTTAACTCTATCTATTAATGGTGTGCAGATTCAAATGGAGGAGTCATGTAGCCAATAACGGAGCTGTCATTCAGAGAGAGATCAGTGTCATCTACAAAATGGCCTTGCTGAACCCATAAAAAAGTTTATTATTTCGTGTATTTTATTATCATATAGGCGATGCCGTGAAGATCTGGTGATTCTTGATCTTACCTTCTCTCTCGACGATGGCCGATGAAAGAACGAAACCTGGGTAAGGAGTTCGTAATAAAGGATGAATTATATGTGATACGACTATTTTGGAGAAGCCCAAGAAGCAGAGACCCGAGGCCCAGTCATGAACGGGAAGCCCACGAGCGAGATTGGGCCCGCCTGACGAGGCCCACGGATAAAACTCGAAGCCGGACCAATCTGCCCCCGGGGACACACGATCAGCTCGTGCTCCTCAGAAATAGCTGTTCCCCTGAACCCGCGGCCCCTTAATGACCATTAAGGGGCCCGTTAATAAACGCCCACACACACACACACACACACACACACACACACACCACGACGCACGTAGGTGCCGGGAAGGAGACGGATCGCGGGGGCATGAAAGGATGCGGACGAAGGACGTGGATCGAGGGTAATCGTGGCGGAGACCCTATAAGGAGATGACAGGGGCAACCGAAAGAGGGATCGAATCCCAGGTATCCAGATCTGAGGTATTCCATCAACGACTTTGGCTTCCGTCATTTCTTTCCCTCCCCCTACTCGTACCAAGGGTCAGCGTATCGATCTCCTCTCGAGTCATACATACCCCGCCGAGTACTCTTCAGACCTTGATCTGACTTAGGCATCGGAGGGGATTCGGCCGGAACCAAGGTCCGGCCCCCCCTGACGAGTTTCTCGTCTATTCAGGAAGAAGCTGACCGATGCACCGAGGCTACCCCTCAGCGCCAGACGATCACCCCCGCTGCTAGCAGGCGTGGCAACCGACTAAAGACCGAGTAGCAAATGAAGCGCTGAGGCTACCCCTCGACGCACGTCCAACCGAGGCTGAGCCCATCTCACAGAGCCGAGTCTTCCACTCCGCTCTGCTTCAGCCGAGGACCGACACTCTGCCCGAATCTCACGCTCGACCTCGACTCCATCTCCGACCCACGCTGAGCGCACGTGTGCTTGGCGTGCCCAAGGGATCTCAACCGACCCCTTGACCACGTTGACCGTACAGTCCTCGGTCAACGAATCAGTGGTGAGAAAACACCCGTAAACATCCGGCGCCGTCTGTGGGAACCGAAGCAAGCCCACATCAAACCACCGGAATGGAACCAATCTGCAATGGCGCGGGGCGCATGCCTCCCATCCAAGAGGAAGGAGATTACATTCCCCCCGAGAACCTGCACAGCCACACCACCGAGGGGACAGGCGAGTCCCAATCGGTCACCCAGGAACAGCTCCGCATCTTTGCCCAGGAGACCAACGCTAACATCCAGACGTTGGTCGCAATAATTCAACAACTCGTCGGCAACACGCCCATCCAGGGAGATGGGGTGGATGAAGCCCACCGTTGGGGAGGGGATCACCAACCCATGCGATCCGCCGTGGTCACCGACCACGGGATCGGGGTGCCCAACCTGGAGCGGCGATTTACCATGCCGGGCTTCAACCCAGCGCGGTTCCCCACCCCCACCTCGTTTCGCGAGGGAAACATGAGGGGCTTCGAGCAAGCAAAGGACGAGTCGGTGACCGCCTCGTCCAGACGACCAGGCTCGTCCAAGCACTGACCGGACGATCGCCGGGCATTGAGGGATCGGTCCCAGTGGAGCGGAAGTGCCCGCCGAGTGAAGCGGGACAAGTGAGAATACCGAAGCGAGAAAGGGGACGTGACCGATTGAGCCTTGCCCCCCAGTTTGGCGGGGACACAAGGGATAGCCAAGCATGAACCTGCCCACCCATTGCGACCGGACGATCACAAGGTAAGCGAAGGAGGGCGACCGGGGGGCGTTAATGGCGACCGATGTCCCCTAACCCGGAGGATAACCGAGGCACGGGTGCCCTCAAGTTTCAAGGTGCCGACATTGGAAAAGTATGATGGCACGGACGACCCGCGGACCACGTGATGGATTACGAGGGGGTCATGGCGTTCCAGGGGGCCGACGATACCCTGCTCTGCAGGGGTTTCTATTCCACCCTCCGAAAAGCAGCGAGGACTTGGTACCACAGCTTGCCCAACCGCTCCATTGATAGCTTCGAGGAGCTCACCCAGTTGTTCTGCAAGTAGTTCATGGCCGGGCGACAGGTAAAGCCGGACTCAGAAGTCCTATTCAATGTGGTGCATGGTCCCAAGGAATCCCTGAGGCACTTCATGTGTCGCTTCAACACAGAGTGACTGAACGTGGAGAGATGTCCCGAGCTGGTCGTTAAGATGGCCCTGAAGAAAGGATTACGGCACAGGGGTCTGAAGAAATCATTACATAACGATCCTCCGAATGACCTCGCCGGGGTCATGGCGCGGGCCGAGCGCTTCATTGTCACGACCCGCTTCCCTAAAATGGAGGCGAGACGTGAGAAGGTCCGCTCAGACGTGGAGCTGTGAAGCTGCACGCCTGATAAGCGTCAAATCTGAATATATGCAGGTCCATGTAAAGGCGAACGGAACAATAATAATAATAAAAGAGACTGATATAAGTTAACCGATCTCAGAATTTATCCACAACAATATTCAACATCGCAGAAAAGCCACCAGGCTAAAAGAAAGAGTCTAGGCCCAAAACATGGCCAACAAAAGCCAACACAAAACAAAGTATTGGTGCTACGCACCGACAACTAAAGCAGTCTAAACGACAACACAAACAGTCTCTACGACTGATCTCCTGTGTCCTCAAACTCCCCGATGAACGCGGGCTCTGACTAAGCGTCAGCGAACACCACGTCCTCAGTATCAACCTCAGACTCAGGATCTAACATGTGTCACCCAAAAGAGTAAAGGGCACATGTCAGTAAGTCTAAAAAGACTTGGGCAAGGAAACTGAAAGGAAAGTAAACTAACAACCTAGCAATTATAGTATGATGCATAGCAAGGCAAGTATAGTATGGAAGTAACAAGTAAGGTAAAGTGCAAGTAACAAGTATGACATGGATGACAAGTTTTACATGAACAAGTACAAGTACAAAGACAAGTCTAGTAAGCACGTCGTGCACAAAGATTCCGCCTGTTGGCTAGAGTGGCTGATCGGGCCAACTCTTAAGCTCAAGTGACCGTTTATCCCTACCCCTCCACGTGTGTCGAGCCAGGGCATTACCCCCGAACACGTAATGCTCGCTTCTGGATCACGAGCCAGGAAGTGTTTTTGGCATAGGGTTGTGCCCGCTAAAAGCAGGTGCCTAGCCAGATCAAGTAGTACAAGTAATGTAGCGTGTGCTACGACTGCAACATTCAACATGGATAGCATGGCATGTACAGATAATTTGCGTACCGTTAATTGAATTTAAATATGACAGATAAGATGCATGATAATTAAAAGAAGTCGGATCTAGCTTCGTTGTCAAGCTAGATCCTGAAATTTGCGCCTAGGCGAGTATCATTTCGTCGCCTAGTCTCTTTTACGCCTACAACAAGCAAATGGCCTAAGGCGTGGCCTGAAACCCTAAGTGGCAAGTTTCACTTGCCTGGCACCAAGGATGACGATCAACGAGGCACGTCACAAAATGTTAAGCTACGGAGATGGGATCGTTGCCATGGCAAAACAATATCGGAACAATATCCAATCCGGTTTCATAATCGAATCTACGACCAATTTTTATTAGGGTTTAACAAAAATCACAACATGGGTTATGAGAATATTAAAGGATCGATTTACTAACCGTATCGTAGCGGAAGAACGATGCCGAGCAAGCACGGCAACGGAAGAACGATCCGGAGAACTATGGCTCAGATCTGGAAACGACGAGAAAGTCTGGAGAAAATGGGATTTGGGGGGTTTTGGAGTTGGCCGACGGCCTAAAGGAAGGTGGCCGGCGCTAATGAGGGTGTGAGGGGCTCCGGGGATGAAGGAAAGAGCTAGAGGAAGGTTGGGGAAGATCAGAGGTCAAAGGGGAAAGAGAATGGCCAAGAGAAGTGAAAGAAAGAAGAAGAAACGATCGGGGGTTTAAATAGAAAAACCCGGCGGCGGAAATGAACCCTAGGGTTTCGGGGTCAGTTAGTCGGTCCATGAAGGGCGGCTGACCGACTAGTTTGGAAACTAGTCGGTCGGTCGTTCAACTGAGACCGACTAAGATCAAACAGCGAAAGAAAGAATAAATCTGGGAAATGAATTAGTCGGTCTGTGAAGGCCCGTCGACCGACTAGTTTGCAACCTAGTCGGTCGGTGAGTGTTCATTGACCGACTAACGATAAACAGTAACTTAGGTAAAATTAATCAAAGGAACTAGTCGGTCTGAGAGCAAGTTCTGACCGACTAGTTTCACATCTAGTCGGTCGGTGGTTGTTCTTAGACCGACTAGGATCAAACAGTAACTCCTGAATAATCGATTTAACGAACTAGTCGGTTCCAGAAGAGTTCCTGACCGACTAGATTGGAATCTATTCGGTTGGTTCCCCTTCTTGAACCAACTAACGTGCACGAAAAGTCTCGAATCGAAGCGCGAAGCTCCAGGAAGATTCCTACGGCTTCTAAGATCGACCTATCTCTAAGATGTGAGCGATATGAAGCTCGTCACGTGTGACTTACTCCAAGCTCAACGGTCTAAGGAAGAAGCTAGAAAAATCACAACGAAACGAACGAAAACGAAAGTTACGGAGATGGAAAATCACACATAAAGAGAAAATCCACCAAAACATATATAATATAGATAATCCAAATACATGAAAAACCAGTCGTTACATCCTTCCCAACTTAAGAAAAATTCCGTCCTCGGAATTTTCCAACACTCAGGTGTCTGGGAACAAAAGTGGGTAGCGCTCTCTCATCTCATCTTCTCTATCCCAGGTAGATTCTCCTGGCGAGCCGTGTCGCCACAACACCCTAACAAGATCGACAGTTTTGTTCCGAAGCGACTTCTGACGCCTGTCAAAAATCAGCACTGGCTGCTGGTCATACGTCAAATCTGGGTGAACGGCGATCTCCGAGAAATCCACAGCATGAGACGGATCGCTGATGTACCGACGAAGCTGCGATACATGGAAAACATCGTGAACTCCTTCCAAAGATGGCGGCAAGGCTAAGCGGTAGGCTACCTCGCCAACTCTCTCAAGAATGTCAAACGGTCCAATGTATCGTTGGCTCAACTTCCCCCGTTTCCCAAAGCGAATCACACCACGATTCGGGGAAAACCTCAGAAACACATGGTCGCCTGGCTGAAACTCCAAAGGTCGATGTTTAGCATCAGCCCAATGCTTAAAACGGTCCTGAGCAATCCTCAACCTCTCCCGAATGTTCCTGACAACATCCACAGCCTCCACAATCATCTCAGGTCCCAACAGTTCCCGGTCACCAATGTCGTCCCAACTCAAAGGCGATCGACATTTCCTCCCGTACAGCGCGGAAAAAGGCGACATGCCAATACTCGCCTGGAAGCTGTTGTTGTAAGAGAACTCCACCAGATGTAGATGGTCCTCCCACGAACCCTTGAAATCCAACATGCACGCCCTCAGCATGTCCTCCAAGATCTGAATCGTCCTCTCAGACTGGCCATCTGTCTGCGGATGGTACGCCGTGCTGAAACTCAGACTCGTACCCAAACTCTTCTGCAAACTCTGCCAGAACTGAGATGTGAACCTCGTGTCTCTGTCTGACACGATACTCACGGGGACTCCGTGAAGTCGTACTATCTCCTGCACGATTCACGTTACATCACTATCTAAACTAGGAAAAAGAAATAGAAACGGAGAGTAAAGAATTTACCTCCATGTATCTCCTTGCTAGCGTCTCAGTAGACTGTCCTACTCGGAATGGAATAAAGTGCGCGGATTTGGTCAATCGATCTACGATCACCCAAATCGCGTCATTCTGCTTCGGACTCCGAGGCAGTCCAGTCACAAAGTCCATAGTGATGTGTTGCCACTTCCACTCCGGAATCGGAAGCGGTTGTAGCAACCCTGTCGTACGCTGATGCTCCGCCTTCACCTGCTGGCAAACCAGACACTTGGCTACACTCTGAGACACGCTCCTCTTCATGCCATGCCACCAAAAGTTCAGGTGAAGATCCTTGTACATCTTGGTACCACCAGGATGTACAGAATACGGCGAACTGTGTACCTCAACCAGCAATTCCTCTCCAATATCCCCAGCTGGCACACACAACCTAGCTCCATACCTCAGCGAGTCATCCTCATAAATCAAAAAGTCAGTCCGCAGACCGGCTTCTACCTGCTCCCGAATCTTCACCAGCTTCGGATCTCCAGCCTGGCCAGCCTTGATCCGATCCACGATCGTCGACTGTATCTGCATACACATCAACGAAGAAGCCTCCCCAGGAAGAACAATCTCAATTCCAGACTCGCAAAAATCCTGCTGCAATCTCCACTGTGAAGTCAACATCATCACCACTGGAAGCCTACTCAGCGCATCCGGAACCACATTCACCTTGCCAGGGTGAAACTGCAAATCGATCTCATAATCTGCCATGAGCTCCAACCATCGACGCTGTCGCATGTTGAGCTCCTTCTGAGTAAAAATATACTTCAAGCCTTTATGATCGGTGAAGATCTTCACTTTCTCACTCAGCAGGAAGTGCCTCCAAATCTTGAGCGCAAACACGACAGCAGCCAACTCCAAGTCGTGCGTCGGGTAATTCTTCTCATGAGTCTTGAGCTGACGCGAAGAATATGCCACTACATGCCAGTGCTGATGCAACACACAACCGAGACCCTTGCCAGAAGCATCGCAAAAGATCTCAAATCCTCCACTGCGATCAGGCACAACAAGAACAGGGGCAGTCGTCAATCTCTCCCTCAGAACACCAAAGGCATTCTCACAATCACCCGACTAAACAAAGGTACATCCTTCCGCGTCAATCTGGTCATCGGCTCAGCAATACGGGAAAAGTCCTTAATAAAGCGCCGATAGTAACCTGCAAGCCCAAGGAAACTCCGGATCTCAGATGCTGACTGCGGAACAGGCCACTCCCTGATGGCCTTGATCTTCTCGGGATTCACTGAAATACCATCTCTAGATACCACATGTCCGAGAAAAGCAACTCTGTCCAGCCAAAACTCGCACTTCGAAAACTTAGCATACAAACTATGCTTCCTCAAAAACTCTAACACTGTCCTCAAGTGCGAGGCATGCTCTTCTTCCGACTTTGAATAGATCAGAATGTCGTCAATAAAGATAACGACAAACTTGTCTAAAAATTCGTAGAAAATCAGGTTCATCAGATTCATGAAAACTGCGGGAGCGTTGGTTACACCGAAAGGCATAACCACAAACTCGTAGTGTCCATACTTCGTCCCGAATGCCGTCTTCGGAACATCTTCCTTCTTCACCTTCAGCTGATGATAACCACTCCTCATATCCAACTTCGAAAACACCCTCGATCCTCCAAGCTGATCAAAAATATCATCGATGCGAGGCAACGTGTATTTATTCTTTATGGTCACCGCATTCAGCTCCCTGTAGTCCAAGCACATGCGACGCGAACCATCCTTCTTTTTCACCAGCAACACCGGTGCTCCCCACGGAGACACACTAGGATTGATATAACCCTTCTGCAAAAGCTCATCCAGCTGCTTCCGTAATTCCTCCAACTCTACTGGCGCCATACGATATGGTGCCTTCGAAATGGGCTGCGCTCCCGGAATAAGGTCAATCGAAAACTCGAGAGCTCGATCAGGCGACAGTCCAGATATCTCCTCGGGGAAGACGTCATCGAATTCTCGCACCACAGCCGGCCTCTCCTGCTCCATCTGCATAGCCACAAACTCCACCGGTCTGGCCCGAAATCTGACAGGGCCGAGTGAACTGCTACCCCGGCTGAACTCAAATACTGGATGTCCGGGAATCCCGAACACCACCTTCTTCCTCCGACAGTCGATCATAGCATAGAAGCTCGCAAGCCAATCCATCCCAAGGACCGCATCATAGTTGATGATGTCGTGGACAATGAAATCAGCATAAAGCTCATGTCCACAAACCACCAACGGGCAAGAATTACAACCACGATGCACCGAGACCACACCATTCCCTGTAACGATGTTCCAACTCTTGGGAAGAGGGGACGTCGACAAGGAATGCTTCTCCATGAAGCTCCGAGATAGGATGCACATCGATGCACCAAAGTCAAAGAGAACTCGTGCAGGAAAAGTGCAAACCAGAATCACACCTGACAAACAGTCTAACAATCAACCCTATTCTCGCAAACAATCATATGCACGCAACCAACATAATCTAACATTCAAAACTAACTAGAAAGAACAGCTAGATTGAGAGTTACCTGCGATGACCTCATCCACAGCCTCGCTCCTCTGATAAGACTCCAGATCAGAGGAAGACACAAAACTCTGAAGCTCCAAAGCAAGTCCCTGCAGGAACCTCTGAGCCCTCTCATCAGCATCCTGCACCATCTTCGGTGTGAACCGACTCAGCCTGGTGAACTCCTGGTGGTACTGATCCACCGACAAGCTCCCCTGCTTCAAATCAATGAAGTGCTGCAACATCTCTCTCCGGGCCGCCTTCGGAAAATATTCCTCATCGAATCTAGACTTGAAGGTAGCCCAAGATATCGGCTCTTCCAACATCTCCTCCTCAGCATCCCACCAATTCCTGGCATTATCCTTAAGCTGCCTCTTTGCCAAATCAACCCATCCAGCCGGGTCGACCTTCGACATCTTCAAATTATCCTCAATATTCCTGACCCACTCGTCAGCAGCTAGAGGACCTTCAGTACCATCAAAATATGCAGGACCCAGCTCTCGAAACTTCTTCGCTCCCGGCTCGAAGCGAGGGGCATCCTGAACTGCCCGAGCAGCTCGAGCAACTGGAGCATTCTGGACCTGCAGGAGCACGCCCTGCTGCACCTGCATCATCTGAAGCATCATCCGCATCATCTCCCTATTGGTGGGCTCCCGTTCAGGCTCCCCGTCATGAGGGGGCGCACCACCAGCACGGGTATTCCGTCTCCCAGCCATCTATTGACACATGAAAACGAAACAATTAGACTCATAGCTTATGACTCAGATGTCAAACTTTATTTGTGGACATTCAAATTTTATCATCGTTATTCCGTTAGTTTCCGTTACACTTGGACCTGCATGGGCCACCAACAAAATCTGTCACGCCCCGCTTCCCTAAAATGGAGGCGAGACGTGAGAAGGTCCGCTCAGACGTGGAGCAGTGAAGCTGCACGCCTGATAAGCGTCAAATCTAAATATATGCATGTCCCTGTAAAGGCGAACGGAACAAAAATAATAATAAAAGAGACTGATATAAGTTAACCGATCTCAGAATTTGTCCACAACAATATTCAACATCACAAAAAAGCCACCAGGCTAAAAGAAAGAGTCTAGGCCCAAAACATGGCCAACAAAAGCCAACACAAAACAAAGTATTGGTGCTACGCACCGACAACTAAAGCAGTCTAAACGACAACACAAACAGTCTCTACGACTGATCTCCCGTGTCCTCAAACTCCCCGATGAACGCGGGCTCTGACTCAGCGTCAGCGAACACCACGTCCTCAGCAGCAACCTCAGACTCAGGATCTAACATGTGTCACCCAAAAGAGTAAAGGGCACATGTCAGCAAGTCTAAAAAGACTTGGGCAAGGAAACTGAAAGGAAAGTAAACTAACAACCAAGCAGTTATAATATGATGCATAGCAAGGCAAGTATAGTATGGAAGTAACAAGTAAGGTAAAGTGCAAGTAACAAGTATGGCATGGATGACAAGTTTTACATGAACAAGTACAAGTACAAAGACAAGTCTAGTAAGCACGTCGTGCACAGAGATTCCACCTGTTGGCTAGAGTGGTTGATCGGGCCAACTCTTAAGCTCAAGTGACCGTTTATCCCTACCCCTCCACGTGTGTCGAGCCAGGGCATTACCCCCAAACACGTAATGCTCGCTTCTGGATCACGAGGCAGGAAGTGTTTTTGGCATAGGGTTGTGCCCGCTAAAAGCAGGTGCCTAGCCGGATCAAGTAGTACAAGTAATGTAGCGTGTGCTACGACTGCAACATTCAACATGGATAGCATGGCATGTACAGATAATTCACGTACCGTTAATTGAATTTAAATATGACAGATAAGATGCATGATAATTAAAATAAGTCGGATCTAGCTTCGTTGTCAAGCTAGATCCTGAAATTTGCGCCTAGGCGAGTATCATTTCGTCGCCTAGTCTCTTTTACGCCTACAACAAGCAAATGGCCTAAGGCGTGGCCTGAAACCCTAAGTGGCAAGTTTCACTTTCCTGGCACCAAGGATGACGATCAACGAGGCACGTCACAAAATGTTAAGCTACGGAGATGGGATCGCTGCCATGGCAAAACAATATCAGAACAATATCCAATCCGATTTCATAATCAAATCTACGACCCATTTTTATTAGGGTTTAACAAAAATCACAACGTGGGTTATGAGAATATTAAACGATCGATTTACTAACCGTATCGTAGCGGAAGAACGATGCCGAGCAAGCACGGCAACGAAAGAATGATCCGGAGAACTATGGCTCAGATCCGGAAACGGCGAGAAAGTCTGGAGAAAATGGGATTTGGGGGGTTTTGGGGTTGGCCGACGGCCTAAAGGAAGGTGGCCGGCGCTAATGAGGGTGTGAAGGGCTCCGGGGATGAAGGAAAGAGCTAGAGGAAGGTTGGAGAAGATCAGAGGTCAAAGGGGAAACATAATGGCCAAGAGAAGTGAAAGAAAGAAGAAGAAACGATCGGGGGTTTAAATAGAAAAACCCGACGGCGGAAATGAACCCTAGGGTTTCGGGGTCAGTTAGTCGGTCCATGAAGGGCGGCTGACCGACTAGTTTGGAAACTAGTCGGTCGGTCGTTCAACTGAGACCGACTAAGATCAAACAGCGAAAGAAAGAATAAATCTGGGAAATGAATTAGTCGGTCTGTGAAGGCCCGTCGACCGACTAGTTTGCAACCTAGTCGGTCGGTGAGTGTTCATTGACCGACTAACGATAAACAGTAACTTAGGTAAAATTAATCAAAGGAACTAGTCGGTCTGAGAGCAAGTTCTAACCGACTAGTTTCTCATCTAGTCGGTCGGTGGTTGTTCTTAGACTGACTAGGATCAAACAGTAACTCCTGAATAATCGATTTAATGAACTAGTCGGTTCCAGAAGAGTTCCTGACCGACTAGATTGGAATCTAGTCGGTTGGTTCCCCTTCTTGAACCAACTAACGTGCACAAAAAGTCTCGAATCGAAGCGCGAAGCTCCAGGAAGATTCCTACGGCTTCTAAGATCGACCTATCTCTAAGATGTGAGCGATATGAAGCTCGTCACGTGTGACTTACTCCAAGCTCAACGGTCTAAGGAAGAAGCTAGAAAAATCACAACGAAACGAATGAAAACGAAAGTTACGGAGATGGAAAATCACACGTAAGGTGAAAATCCACCAAAACATATATAATATAGATAATCCAAATACATGAAAACCCAGTCGTTACATTCATGCTGACGGAAGAGGCCTTGGTCATCGTCGACGGAAGGACCAAGCGAGGATCCAAGCGTGACGAGAGTGAACGTCGCGGCCTGGAGGAGCATCGGCAGGAGAAGAAGGCCAGAGGAAAGCAGCGGAGGGAAGCACCGCGGCACACCCAGCTGAACGTTGCCCCGGACGTTGTCCTTGCACATGCCCAGAAGGAGGGGTGCATGAACCGGCCTCCTCCGAGGATGAAGAGATGTGGGAGAGACGAAGAGAAATATTGCAAATATCACAAGGATAACGGCCACAACACCGACGACTGTTGGCATCTGAACAAAGACATAGAGAAGCCGGTGAGTCGGGGGCACTTGAAGAACTTCACCGACGATCCCGCTCCTGGGGAGGGGACATCCAGGCAGCCAGACAAGGGGAAGAAGGTAAACGTGGTCCAGGCGGCCATGCGCGGCATCGAGTGAGCGGTCGGGACAAACAACCGCCACCTCGCCGGGAGAGGGCTATCCTGCCCTGACCTCCTCCGTTTTTTGTTTTTTCCTCCAAATGTACTGGTCAATGGAAAGAAAGAAGGACCTTGTTAGTACAAATGCAACCTATTTTTTCCACATCTAGCTGAATGGCCATTTCACGACGTGGAAGATAACTCAATCTCCTCTCCCGGAGGACTACCTTCGCTCAACAGGTCGGAGGCGGGAAGCTATTCCCCAAGCGGAGGCCATCAAACCCATCCATAAGCCAGAGGGCAACTCCCCCAACAGATGGGTTCCGTGGTCGGCCCTAAGCTGGAGAGCAACCCTCTGCAGGCCCACCGAACCGATCGACCGTAAGGCTAGGGACAACTCCCCCAGCAGGCCGATCCTTAAATCCGTCCGTGAGCCTAGGGGCAACCCCCTAGCAGACGGGTTCTGCGATCGGCCCTAAGCCGGAGAGCAAACCTCCGCAGGCCCACCGAACGATCGGCCGTAAGGCTGGGGGCTACTCCCCCAGCAGGCCGATCCTTAAACCTATCCGTGAGCCTAGGGACAACCCCCTAGCAGTCGGGTTTTGGCGGTCGGCCCTAAGCCGGAGAGCAACCCTTCACAGGCCCGCCGAACGGATCGGCCGTACGGCTGGGGGCAACTCCCCAGCAGGCCGATCCGTAAACCCGTCCGTGAGCCTAGAGGAAACTCCCCTAGCAGACGGGTTCTGCGGTCGGCCCTAAGCCAGAGAGCAACCCTCCGCAGGCCCACCAAACCGATCGGTTGTAAGGCTGGGGGAAACCCCCCCAGCAGGTCGATTCTCAAACCCGTCCGTGAGTCTGGGGGCAACTCCCGTAGCACACGAGTTCAACGGTTGGCCCTAAGCCGGAGAGAACCCCTCCGCAGACCCACCGAACCGACCGGCCGTAAGGCTGGGGGCAACTCCCCCAGCAGGCCGGTCCTTAAAACCATCCGTAAGGCTTGGGGCAACTCCCCCAGTAGACGGGGACATCGGTCGGCCATAAGCCGAGGGATAGCTCCCCTCGCCGACCGAACGATCCACCCACTCGTAAGGCTGGGGGCAACTCCCCCAGCAGACGGGGACATCGGTCGGTCATAAGCCGAGTGATAGCTCCCCTCGCCGACCGAACGATCTGCCCGCTCGTAAGGCTGGGGGCAACTCCCCCAGCAGACGGGGACATCGGTCGGTTATAAGCCGAGGGATAGCTCCCCTCGCCGACTGAACGATCCGCCCGCTCGTAAGGCTGGGGCAACTCCCCCAGCAGATAGGGACATCGGTCAGTTATAAACCGATGGATAGCTCCCCTCGCCGACCGAACGATCCACCGGCTCGTAAGGCTGGGGGCAACTCCCCCAGCGGACGGGGGCACCGGCTGGTTATAAGCCGAGGGGCAGCCCCCCTCGCCGACCAACCGATCCGACTGACTGTGAGATTGGGAGCAACCCAGCCGCGTACAAGGCGATTACCTAAGCAAACCGAGTATCACGAATGGAGGAAGAGCTATGACGGGTCGGACAAGGGCGCCAATAAGGTCCCAATCCAGGGTGCCAACGGGTCCGGAGTTCTGAAGACCATTCGCCCTCACCACGGGCAATAAAGGGACGCCGACGAAATGTGGAATTCATGACCAGTTCAAAACGCGATAAAGGATCAAAAAGACCGAGGGTCCCTGCAAGGCGGAAAACCCCCAACGACAAAGAAACTATATAAATAAAATTGTTCAGAATTACAAATCAAAAAAGAAGGGGAGGGAACAAGATACAGAGGCCTAAGGCCCCGGGGCACTGGAGGAGGCATCCTCTGGCACCTCGCCCTGCTCGGAGCGCGAGGGATCTGCGGGTGGGAGAGGCTACCGGCATACTCCTCAAACCTCCGGAATGAGTTTCGGACGATGTCAATGATCCAAGGAGCAAGAATGTCCTCATAAGAGCTGAAGGCCTCCCTAAGGACCTCCGCGATCCTTGCCCCCAGGACCCCGTCGACGCCCCTCTCCACCTCGTCGACGAACCGGGTCATCTGACGTAGGTCTGCCAGCTCACTCTGGAGATCGCCCCTCTCCTGGCGGAATGCCTCTTCCGCCTCTCGGGCCGACCTTTTAGCGTCGGTCAGTTCCCCCTGGAGGTCCATCACTTAGGCAGCAAGCTCGTCTACCCTGCGTCGGAGATGCCGAGCTTCCATGCGCGCCTCTTGGATGGCCACCTCGGCCGCCCCGGCCCTTGAGTGCTCCCGGGCAGAGGACTCCTCGAGGTCTCTCGCCCAGGCCGCCCGACGCTGCGCCTCGATGGCCATCACAGTGGCCTGTAAAAGGAAGGATTTATGCAAAGAAAGATCAGAAGACAGGTCTGAGAGTAGCAAGGCGGCCAAACCTGTTGAAGCTGCCAGACTAAGGAGTCCGACAGTGTGTCGGTGGAAGCTCTCTCTAGGAGAGATCGGTCCCTCGGGAGGACGGAGCCGTGCGCCAACTGGTTGGCCACGGTCCGATAGACGAAGATCGAGTCCCCTGGGTAACCTCGGGGCCCGCTAGGACATTCGCCAACACACCATCGGCTCCCACCAGGGAAGGCTCGGCCGAGACAGTGGGAGTGACCACCAGGGTCAGCGGGAGAGTTTCGCTGGAGGCCGTCGGCACCTCGGGGGCCGCCGGAGTGCGTGTCTCCCCACCCTCCTTCCTCCTTTTCCTCTCGCTGGGGCCGGCGGAGGTCGGGGGGAACGCTTACGCCCCGCACCACGATCGGCCACGGGCGCGCAAAGGGCCGGCTCGACTCCCGCATCGCCTCCCTCGGCTTGGGCGGAGCGAGGGAGTTCGGCCCCTGAGGCCTCATCTTCGGGGAGGTTCTCCGTGGCCAAAAGGGGAGGCATCACCACGACCTAGGGCTCCACCCTCCCAACGGTAGGCTCGGCCTGACGCACTTCTTCGTCAATGGTGCGATGGGGCGCCTGGCCCGATGGGTTCCCTTGGCTTCGGCTGGAACCCCTCCGGATGAGTTCGTTGACATTGTGGGTAAATTCGTGCCCGGCCATCTCTACAGAAGGAAAGAAGATCAGGGTAAGTGAGAGGGAAAACAGAAAGGAAGGAAGAGCCTACCGGGAGACCACAGAACGGTCTTGAGAAGCAGGTCGTCCAGCAGAGGCCAGATCGACCTCTCCTCTAGGGAAAGAGACGACAGCAGTCAGACAGCTGCCTGGTCAGCCTCGGAGAGGGTCAACGTCAAGTTGTATTGACATAACCATCACCAACCTGTCAGGATCTCGGCGTCCTCAGAAAAGACAACAAAGACATAGCTCGAGCTCCAGTCCCCCACCCAGCGGGGTAGACCGAGCAAACACTCCCTCCCCGCGCGGACCCGGAGGTGCCGCCACGACCCTTGGCCGACCATCTGAACCCGATAGTAATGAAAAAGAAGAGGAAGAGACGGCTCTAAGCCATGGGCACGGCAAAGCATGATGAACCCGGTCAGCACCGCGACGGAGTACGGGGTCAACTGGCACAAGGACACCATCATGAATTCTATGACCTGGATGATGAAGGGATGAAGGGGGAAACGGAGGCCCAAGCGAAACATCTCGACGTAGACGCCGACCTCATTACTCCACGGGAAGCAGATCCGCTCATCATTAAATGGAATCCAGACGTCATACGTATGATATAAATACATCTCCTGAATCTCTGCAACCGCCAGTAAAGGGGCCTTAGACGGCGACCCAGACCACCGGGGGAACGTCGAACCTCTCGACGGCCTGAGCTACATCATCGCTGACGGGGTCCGTAAAAAGCTTTCTTTCCCCCTTATCCTGAACAGGACGAGTCCCCGAAGGAACTCCGGGTCCCGAAGGTCAGACATTGCCAGACTCAGGCGCCGGGGGGTCCCTTGATCCCAACGCCGAATCGCCTATTCTAAGCGTAGCCATGGGGCAAAAGAAGAAAAGAGGTTACCTTGAGAAGGAGCTGAAGGAAGAAAGACGACGGAGAGAAGGAGCTTGCAAAACCAAGATCAGATGGAAGGGCGCGAAAGGATCAAAACTTGGGAGGTCGGCGTCTTTATATGCAAGGCAATCGAGGAATTCAAATCGTCCGGAAGGGAGCACGTGGCAGCATCAGAGGATCGGCGGCGTTTCGAAACCCACACCAAGAGAAGATCAAACGGGCCATGTCATGATGACCCCCATTTAATGGGCTGGCCTGTTCTGACGCGCCTATCAGATCCCCAACAGTCACATCGCCCGAACCGAACCGGCTGTAACCGAACGGCCCGGACGATAGGGGCAATTGATACGACTGTTTTGGAGAAGCCCAAGAAGCAGAGACCCAAGGCCCAGCCATGAACGGGAAGCCCACGAGCGAGATTGGGCCCGCCTGACGAGGCCCACGGATAAAACTCGAAGCCAGACCAGTCTACCCCCGGGGACGCACGATCAGCTCGTGCTCCTCAGAAATAATCGTTCCCCTGAATCCGCGGCCCCTTAATGACCATTAAGGGGCCCGTTAATAAACGCCCCTCCATGACGCACATAGGTGCCGGGAAGGAGGCGGATCGCGGGGGCATGAAAGGAGGCGGACGAAGGACGTGGATCGAGTGCAATCGTGGCAGAGACCCTTTAAGGAGATGGCAGGGGCAACCGAAAGAGGGATCAAATCTCAGGTATCCAGATCTGAGGTATTCCATCAACGACTTTGGCTTCCGCCATTTATTTCCCTCCCCCTACTCGTGCCGAGGGTCAGCGTAGCGATCTCCTCTCGAGTCATACCTACCCCGCCGAGTACTCTTCAGACCTTGATCTGACTTAGGCATCGGAGGGAATTCGGCCGGAACCAAGGTCCGGCCCCCCTGACGAGTTTCTCGTCTATTCAGGAAGAAGCTGACCGAGTCGCCGAGGCTACCCCTCAGCGCCAGACGATCACCCCCGCTGCTAGCAGGCGTGGCAACCGACCGAAGACCGAGCAGCAAACGAAGCGCCGAGGCTACCCCTCGATGCACGTCCAACCGAGGCCGAGCCCATCTCGCAGAGCCGAGTCTTCCACTCCGCTCTGCTTCAGCCGAGGACCGACACTCTGCCCGAATCTCAAGCTCGACCTCGACTCCATCTCCGACCCACGCTGAGCGCACGTGTGCTTGGCGTGCCCAAGGGATCTCAACCGACCCCTTGACCACGTTGACCGTACAGTCCTCGGTCAATGATTCAATGGTGAGAAAACACCCGTAAACAATATGCTCTCATGGAGCGGGTGGACATGAAGGTCATGTTAGACTTAGGGCTACCTTACTGCTTATAGAAAGTCAGATTTAGTTGATACGTTGTAGGTCTAGTTAGCTTGAGGGTAACGCTGTAACCTAAAGGTAGTTGGACCTTAGTTAGTAAGCAGTAAGATGGGTTTATCTGCAAGTAACACTACTAACCCAAAGCCTATGGAGTTCATCAAGATATGATGGGGCAGGTTTACTCGAAAGCAACACCGCTACCAGATGACAGAGTTACATTCAATAAGAATCAGTAGTTTAGGTTTTCCTAAAGGGACCCTGCTACATGATGGCCATCAGGCTTAAGTTGTTTATGTGAAACGTTTAGCCAATGACCTCATTGCTTGAGTGAAGTTAGAATTGAGAAAATACAAACATTGCTACCTACAAGCTACAGTCTCCGAATAAGGAAGGTTTCGTGGAACATCCATACAAAGGCTAGTCTACCTCTGGGTAGATGATCGAGTTTGACTTACGGTGATGAAGGTTTCACCTTTAGACGTATGCCAGATTGTTTTCTATAAGCATAGGTATTACCTATACGCAACATCATATCTATTTCTGGGCAAGTGTGTAGTTTTCCTTTAGGTTATAATTGTTTTACATTGGATCATCCCAATATATGTTTGAATATAACATGTTTGCACGACTTGTATAGTGAAGAGATTTCTAGGACCCTTATGGCACAAAAATTATATTCCCGTCCTAAGTCGGACGGAATATAAACATAAAATACGCAGTGGAAAATCAATGTTAATCTAATTAACATGCAGCCTTAAGGAACCAGACCCTCTTAGCCAAGATCTCTACCAACTCGGGGTGGATCTGACCACCCCAAGAGGGATCTAAACTACTGCGAATAATTAAAACAAAAACGTCTAAAACATACCCGGAATCTTGACCCTGGGGCGGACAAGATGTTCTGCACCGTCTTCCGAGCCGCTCCCCGTCCCACGTCGAGCTACTCCTCGAACTGCTCCTTGAACCGCTCCACCTCCCGAGGCGAGCAATCCTCGTATCGCCGAGCCAACCACGCACCAAAGAAAGTTTCACGCGAGTGAAAAGCCTTCGCCAAGATTTCGGATCCGAATCCGAACTCCTTCGTGGCTTTGCTAGAGCCCTCAGGAGTAAGGCAGAAATATAGGGAGATAAAGAATATTAACTTAAGCCTAAATCCGAGCGTGCTCCAACATTTACGGGAGCTGCTCAGATCTGGAGCTTGGGACGAGTTTTGAGGAGGGGAGCAGACCCCTATTTATATAAGCGGCTGACTGATCCCCTTTACTCAAAATCCGATGTGGAACTAAATTTGGAGTTAATTAATTCAATTTAGTTTTCCTTTCACAAAGGCTAAATTTCCTTGAATTTTAACACCCTCACCGTTGAGCTTCAATCTTGGTACAACCTACCAAATCAAAGGGCGTTCAACGATGAACGCATAGGAAAAAACGGCAAGTCAATCGGAGTCCGTTTGACCCTCCAATTGATCATCCAAAGTTAGCCAAAATCATTCAAAGATGGAAAATCCAGCCATAAGAAATCCTGGGTTTTAAAAAACTCTAACCAGAAAATTCAGGCTTGGTGGGCCTCCATTTTCGCTGGGTTCAGCCCAACAGTTTGGGCTGACTTGTTTTGGCTATAACTTGTGCATTTGGACTTCATTTTTGACGCGGTTTGAACCTACGTTTAGAGCGGGATGATCCCGTCATCGAGGTAACCTTTTCAACACGTTTATTTTATTAAATATTGTCGTAAATAATTTACGACACATTTAACTCAGTTTGCATCATATGCAAAATAGTCCCTATCTAAGCTTAAATTTTCATTTGCATCAAATACAAATGATCTGAGGGCATATCCCCCAACATCTCCCACTTGCACTCAGGATCATTTATCCCGAATGCAGGAGATAATTGCAAACATCTTTTGCAATATTTTATCCCTTGCATAAAATGCATATTCTCCCTAATCGTTTCTACCTATTACTAGACGAAGGTCGTTCTCTATGTGAGACCCTACAGCCTAACCCTTACTACAGGTTGGGCTCGAAGCCCTATACGGCAGTGACCACGAGCAGTGGTTGCCGTTCCTGCTTCAGAATCATCATTAAGTGGTTGACTCATCGACATGAGTATTGTCGGGACCACCCTGACTATTTCCGTGATGAATTCTGCATGTAAGGATCGCCTTACCCTTGCAATACTAACAACACACACTAGAGGGGGGTGAATAGCGTAATGGCAATAAAATTGTCCAACTAAAATTTAACTTGCAAATGCGGAATTATAAATGCGAGAGGAATTAAAAGGCACAATCAATCCAAACGCAAACACAAAGTTTTACCCTGGTTCCCCAAACTTAGGTACATCCAGCCACACCAATATTCACTATATTCCCACACAGAGAAGTGAATACAAATCTCACAAGGAGATACCCCACAAAGAGGATTTATGCCCTACACAAGGACCCAACCAATACTACACGAGGATCAAGACTCCCACACACAGAATCACTAACTCCCACTCAGAGAATTAGGGTTAGCCCTACACTAGGACACTAAACTCCCACAAAGAGAGTTACTCCCACAAAGAGAGTTATTCCCACAAAGAGAATATCCTAAGTCCCACAAAGGCACAAAGTGACAACCTCCCACAAAGAGAGAAAGATCTAATTCCCACAAAGAGAATTAGAGACACAAATTTACCAAGTAAAGTAAATACTCTTACCTATGCCTTGAGATGCTTACTCATGAATGGATGCAAGGCATGGAAGAGGATCTCCAAGTGTTGAGATATGCTTGAGAGCACTTGGATGAATCCCCTTGAGCTGGACTTCAATGCATGAAGTGAATGAGAGCTCTTGAGAGGGAATTGAGGGAGTTTGTGAGTTGCTTAAGGATCTCTTGAGATATTCAATAGCATCAAGAAGTATAAGAGATGGCAGCCCACTCATATATATATGAACCATATATCAAACCCCAAAACCCAAGAAAACAGCCAAAGAATCAATTCTGCAACGGCTAGAAACTGGGTGAAAACGACAGGAACAGTCGACTGTTGATCAAAAAACAGTTGACTGATCAATGACTAGAAAATATCCAACGGCTATAATCTGAGCCAGGACAGTCGACTAATGAATACAGTACAGTCGACTGAGAACAGGACAGGCGCCTGTAAATCCTTCAGTAGACGACTGCTGCAGGGGATGGAATAAAACAGAGAGCTGCACTCTTTCTCCAATTAGAACACAGGCGACTGATGTCAATAATACAGTCGACTGGATATTAGTCAGGCGACTGTAAAACCTTAATCAGTCGTCTGCAGTATAAGATGGAGAAACAATAGAGAGATGCAGAGATTGCACTTACGCTACACAGGCGACTGATGACCAATCTACATGTGACTGTAAATATACAGGCGACTGTAAACTGTCCAGTAGTCGACTGTGCGTAAAGCTCAAGTTTGAGTCAATTGAAATGTTGACTTGAGCTGTGCATATCAGGCGACTGTAGAAGGATCTACATGCAACTGGAAATCACCCAGTCAATTGTGTTTCCTTCAGCAGGCGATTGATGGAAAGCCAGAGACTCCAAATGAGTGTTTGGACAAAGTGAACCTATTGGGTTGGATTCTATGATATCCTAGGGCTCACTAAGATGGTTAAATACATGTGCATGAATGAGTAAACCATCTAACAAGGCATTACATTAATCCTAGACTCAAAAAGAGAGAGAAAGCAATAAAGTAAAATACATGGATTACAATGCTTTCCTTAGAGTCTAAGTCTTCAATCTTGATGTCTTGATTGCTCTCCATTATCTCCAAGTTTTGGCACTCCTTGAGTCCAAGCTTTGGCTCTTCTCCACTTGATGTCCATCCTTGCACCAAGTGATTAGTCTCCAAGAAAGATATTCTTGAAATAAAACTGAGAGATTAAAACATGAGAGTCATTAGCAACAATATACTGTTGTAATCATCATCAAAATAAGATCGGTATGAAACACCAATACTCAACAATCTCCCCCTTTTTGATAATGACACACATTATGTAAAATACAAAGTATTAAAGCACAATGCTAATGAGCTCCCCCTACTTATATGCACCAATTAAACAATGAGCTACACAATAGTAAATACTCATTTTACCAAATAAGATCATGGTGACATATAATAGGCATGGATTAAATAAACCAATTGTAAATAGACAATATCATGCAAACATGAAAGGTTTATATAATCCCGTATATTTCTCCCCATAGATATATCTCTCCCCATATGCATATGAATATATCTCCCCATATAAATTTACATAATGCATATATCTCTCCCCCTTGACATCGTCAAAAAGGTGGACATCAAATATATCCCCCTTTTGTCATCTTAACCAAGATGTGACAATATGCAAGAAAAGAAGAGATGTATGATACCAAATTGAAAAATTTAGTGTGTATCAATTCACTATCCCATGCTCCCCCTAGATCATTGAAATGGCCAACTTTTGACTTGTAGGATCTAATACAAATTATACAATTAATGGAGCCATGGGCCGAACGTGTATCAAAGCAATAGATAAGGAAAAAATCAAGCTTCAATGATACACAAAGAATATTGCCAAAACAAATATAACATGAAACAAGTTGGCAATAAATAAGAGGTTTGGTTTGAGATCAAAAATAACCAAATGTAAAATAATGATCTCAAATAACCTCCGAAATGAGAGTTAAAATATGTCTGAAAATATTTTAAACATATAACATTTTAACTTCCCATATTGACATACACATGGATCACAAATGCATGCATGTCAATAAACCCCAAGGTCCCCATTTTCATGAAAAATAAGTTTGAAATTATTTTCAAAATCATGAAACACACACAAATAATGGGTATGCAAAAAAATAAACATTCAAGCACAATACCCATGCAATATGCATATGTGTGAGGAACCTAAACATTATGCAACCAAACCCAAGAGGAGTTTGATTTCCTAATGTAATCACATGAGGTGATCACATCCCTAACTAGAGAGTTGATGTAGCTATCCCTCTCTTGCACACTAACCTTAGTGGGAATCCATAATCTCAAGGATTTTCTAGGCAAGGGTTTTGCCTTTGCAAGAGGGGTGGATGTGGCATGCTTAGGTGTAGAAACGAATTTCTTGGCATGCAAAGAATGAGGATTTTGCTTCTTAGAAAAAAATGAAGATTTTTCATGCTTCCTCATTACCTCGTGATCTACATGCTTCTTGTTGATGTTATTGTTGTACAAGAAAGCATGGTGATTCTTCTTAGGTGCTTTAGCAATATTTCTTGTATTTGCACCATAAGAGGAATTAGAGGTGGTTTGGGTACCACATTTTGAATATAACCCAAACCTCCTCTATGATTTGCTGGATGTTGTTTTTCCAACAAATCGTGGAGTGAATCCCTAGAATGCACAAAGCTTATGAGCTTACAGGATTCCTCTTCACATTTCAACGTAAGTTGTTGAATGTGAGACTCTAAGCTAAGGTTTTGAGCGACAAGATTTTAATTTGTAAGGCTCAATTCCTTAACTTGAGAGAGAAGTGTGTCTCTCTCACAAGTGTCATAAACATGCCTTTCATCATGAATTACACTAGACCATTCTAAATCATGCATCCTACTCATAGCATTATCAAGTTTAGCTTTCATTTTATCATATGAATCGATGCACTTACTTGCCAAATTGGAGGCCACATTTAGGCGGTATTCGAGCTCCTCATAGGATAGCTTTTCCTCCTCAGCCTCCCATCGCTTTCCTCCTTGACTTCCTCATCGCTTTCCTCCTCGCTTGAGCTTGACGAAAACTTTTCCCCATTAGCCATGAAGCAACATTCTTTTTCATCATTTGAGGTGTCCACATCAGAATCATCAAATGTGCCAATAAGTCCCTTCTTGTGGTTCTTGACCTCGGACTTGGCTTTCCAATATTTCTTCCCTTTACCCTTATAGGTATCTTTGGTGGGTTTGGAAGGACATTCGGTAACAACATGACCTCTTCCACTGCAATTGAAACAAATCAATTTGTTAAAATGAGAGGCAAACTTCGACGAAGATATACCTTGTTTGTCCGTGAGGAATGCCTTGAAATTCTTGAATTGCTTGGCAAGTTCGATGTAATCATCATCGCTAATATCTTCTTCTTCTTCACTTGGAGTTTCTTGATGGAACTTCTTTTTCCACTTGAATGACTCCTTCTCAACATGGGGTGCAACCCCCTTTTCCTTCTCGGGCTTCTTGGTTGAACTTCCTCCTTATGCTGAAGAAGCACTTCATGAGAAATCTCCAAAGTGTGCCAAATACTGTTGGCCGATTTGCACATGGAGATGCGATCGAACTCATCCGGAGTGAGGGCACAATGGAGTACACACATAGCCCTAGCATTGACTCTGATCAAGTCCTTCTCCTCTTTAGTTCTTGACGCCGCGGGTGAAGTAGACTCCTCAAAAGGTGACTCCGTAATATCCCAAAGGTCGTGACCCTTCATGTAGACCATCATCCTGATCTTCCAACTTGAGTAGTTGGTTCTGTTGAAGAGCGGGGGTCGAACGGTTGAGTGACCATCTTCATGAGACGCGGATGAGGCGCTAAATGCCATTGTTGCAGTATGCTTTAACCATGCTCTGATACCAATTGTAAGGATCGCCTTACCCTTGCAATACTAACAACACACACTAGAGGGGGGGTGAATAGTGTAATGGCAATAAAATTGTCCAACTAAAATTTAACTTGCAAATGCGGAATTATAAATACAAGAGGAATTAAAAGGCACAATCAATCCAAACGCAAACATAAAGTTTTACACTGGTTCCCCAAACTTGGGTACATCCAGCCACACCAATATTCACTATATTCCCACACAGAGAAGTGAATACAAATCTCACAAGGAGATACCCCACAAAGAGGATTTATGCCCTACACAAGGACCCAACCAATCCTACACGAGGATCAAGACTCCCACACACAGAATCACTAACTCACACTCAGAGAATTAGGGTTAGCCCTACACTAGGACACTAAACTCCCACAAAGAGAGTTACTCCCACAAAGAGAGTTATTCCCACAAAGAGAATATCCTAAGTCCCACAAAGTGACAACCTCCCACAAAGAGAGAAAGATCTAATTCCCACAAAGAGAATTAGAGACACAAATTTACCAAGTAAAGTAAATACTCTTACCTATGCCTTGAGATGCTTACTCATGAATGGATGCAAGGCATGGAAGAGGATCTCCAAGTGTTGAGATATGCTTGAGAGCACTTGGATGAATTCCCTTGAGCTGGACTTCAATGCATGAAGATGAATGAGAGCTCTTGAGAGGGAATTGAGGGAGTTTGTGAGTTGCTTAAGGATCTCTTGATATATTCAATAGCATCAAGAAGTATAAGAGATGGCAGCCCACTCATATATATATGAACCCTATATCAAACCCCAAAACCCAAGAAAACATCCAAAGAATCAATTCTGCAACGGCTAGAAACTGGGCGAAAACGACAGGAACAGTCGACTGTTGATCAAAAAACAGTCGACTGATCAATGACTAGAAAATATCCAACGGCTATAATCTGAGCCAGGACAGTCGACTAATGAATACAGTACAGTCGACTGAGAACAGGACAGGCGCCTGTAAATCCTTCAGCAGACGACTGCTGCAGGGGATGGAATAAAATAGAGAGCTGCACTCTTTCTCCAGTTAAGCACACAGGCGACTGATGTCAATAATACAGTCAACTGGCTATTAGTCAGGCGACTGTAAAACCTTAATCAGTCGTCTGCAGTATAAGATGGAGAAACAACAGAGAGATGCAGAGATTGCACTTACGCTACACAGGCGACTGATGACCAATCTACCTGCGACTGTAAATATACATGCGACTGTAAACTGTCCAGTAGTCGACTGTGCGTAAGGCTCAAGTTTGAGTCAATTGAAATGTTGACTTGAGCTGTGCATATCAGGCGACTGTAGAAGGATCTACATGCAACTGGAAATCACCCAGTCGACTGTGTTTCCTTCAGCAGGCGACTGATGGAAAGCCAGAGACTCCAAATGAGTCTTTGGATAAAGTGAACCTATTGGGTTGGATTATATGATAATCCTAAGGCTCACTAAGATGGTTAAATGCATATGCATGAATGAGTAAACCATCTAACAAGGCATTACATTAATCCTAGACTCAAAAAGAGAGAGAAATCAATAAAGTAAAATACATGGATTACAATGTTTTCCTTAGAGTCTAAGTCTTCAATCTTGATGCCTTGATTGCTCTCCATCATCTCCAAGCTTTGGCACTCCTTGAGTCCAAGCTTTGGCTCTTCTCCGCTTGATGTCCATCCTTGCACCAAGTGATTAGTCTCCAAGAAAGATATTCTTGAAATAAAACTGAGAGACTAAAACATGAGAGTCATTAGCAACAACATAATGTTGTGATCATCATCAAAATAAGATTGGTATGAAACACCAATACTCAACACTGCAGTTATAGTCTCTTCGTCTTAACTATGTCGTGTAGATCAAGTCTAGGGTATGGTCAAACTGTCAACACCAATAACTTGACTCCGGTTAGTTTCTATCGATCTTTAGTCAATTAATGTTGGACTTCGTCCAACATACTCTGATCAGAGATTTTACTAAATACCGAACTGACTCTACGACACTAACTCCCATTGACCGGGAGAGACGAATCCTCTTTTGGTCATTACTCTCCTCGTACGCTTCAAGTGACACCCGATCAAAGACCTTTTGACAGGCCTAGCCTCGAAGCTAGGTCAGCGATCTAAGTGGCACCATTCACGCACAGGTTCGTAAAATGACCTCAAGTCAAAGACCAACTTGCCTATCATCACTAAGAGTTATCATTGACAGATTGGTCAATGTAACCATATGATAACTCTTGTAGATCGTTCAGTGAACTCATTCTCTAATGAGCACATGTGTCTCGTCTTCGACTTCACCAAGTCAAACGATCATGAGATCATCGCCACCGTTAAACGGTGAAGACTAAGACACAATGGTCTATCCGATGTTTCGATATCCTTGTCTCGAAACATCTACGACCACGAACCCTTTTAGACTTATGCTACAGACGGTCAAACATTTATCCATAATCGAGATACTCATCTCGATACATGTTTGACCTTGCATAAAGTCTCAAGACTTTACCTAAGTTAATATCTAATGTTAACTACATTATAAAATAACTTAGTTAAATTATTACCAAACAGCTTACTGTTATTTCGAAAAGACGTTTGTGCTATACGCACAGAGATAAATAGCCTCGAGGGCATCATCTATCTACATCTCCCACTTGCACTCAGGCCCATTTATCTCGATATCTCATAACGTTTTTACACATAAGTTTTTCAAGACTTCATGTGGTAGAGCCTTCGTGAGTGGATCTGCTAAACCGTCTACTCTATAGACTTAAGGGGTCTCTATGTTCATGTTAGACCAACCATTTGAATCTCATTCAAATAATTTACTTGGTCTTTCGGAATCCATAATGTTTTATTTCCTTGGATCTAATCCAGTTCATCGTACCTTACGATAATCATTTAAATTTGTTACTGGTCATTTCAAATGGCTCATATCTATTTCTGATAAAGTATCAAACTCTTTGATTACTTTGTCAAAATATATGTTCCATCCCTTTGATGCTTCACATGTAATTTATACTCTCCCACTGACCTTGAAAACTTTATGGCTATTCATATAAGTTGGTTCGTCTAAATCATATTTAGAAAAACGAACTTATAAGTGAATGCTCTAATTTTCATGGTCAATATGAGCGTTTACATCGAGTTTGGTCCGAGTAGATCTGTACACATCTGCTGGCGAAAACGGTTTCATCATAATCCGTTTTATAGGAATTAGGATGAAAACTGTTCTCGACCAACATGATTGTACTTCACTATTTTCTTTTTGCACCAATCTTTTAACTTAAAGATTTACTTGCAGAAAATAAGGAAACATTTTCCTTGGGCACGTAAACTAAATTCCAAAATTTATTTACGCATACGGACCTATTCTAATTGCATCAAGTTATAAATCGGAGTTACGACTCCGAATTTCATCCCGGAAGTTGACTAAGTCATCATCAGTTATGATGTCTAACTCGACAATTTGTCTCACGAGATTCGAGTATTTATACAACTTCCTAACGATTGATTTAATGATATCTTATTGATAATGTCCTCATAGAACATTATCAAAACCTAGGCATTACTATCTGGGTCTTAACCCAGAAGGAGGACTTAACTCAGAGTCACTTGCTATGGATCGCACTAAGTCTAAATAAGTGTGATTCATACCTTTTAACACACAAATGTGTTAACAGACTTAACCTGAGAGAAAATCACATTTTCTTTTAATTACACAAGATTTTATGCAGCTAAGTATTTGACCATTCGATCTAATCGAATCAGTTTAAATACTTTTTCCATTTCGTTCTTTATTTTATCGGACTTGTGTTTCATCAAGAATACGTGTCTTAATAAAATATAAGAATGACTTATTTTGGTTAATCTAGACTCGGGTACATCAGTATGTACGAAACTGAGTTCGACAACTCATTCTCCCACTGTCTTACAGATGGGTTTCGGACATTATATCGGAGAGAATAAGATTCACAAATGTCCGTAGACTTCATAATACTAGAGGTTAGACCCCCTCTTTATGTGACTTGTGAAGCTTAGTCTCTCGATGCGGCCTAGTCTATTTTGCCATATAAGTTTGCTACTGTCTTGTGTATTTATATATCAACATTTAATATATTATAGTTATTACAAATTACTAACACAAAACATTGCTTCAGAAGCAATGTGACGACATTCGTCAAAATGTGTTAGACGTCTTTTGTATAACAATTATTCTGAAATCGTGACATCAAAATATGTCACATTTTCATTTCCTCCTAATTATGCCTTTACTAATGATAAATATAACTAACTTTCTCATTTGACTGTCTGGAGTGCCTTCTTCCTTTTCTAAATCATATTTAGATATTAAATAGCCCAACATAAATGAATAGCTATGCAAGCATCTCATATATCCAAACGCTTGAGCTTTGCAACCTTGAGTGTAGCTCAACATGTTGCTTGTCTCAAAATCCGGTTGGGATGCATAGTCTTGCACCGCTTATGCACTCGTATTCAATTCAAACAGTTTGATCGAATTCTCGAACTTTGCAGATCAAAATTGTTTTTCCATACAACCTTGAGTGTAGCTCGACAAGTTGTAGGGAGAAACATACTTCGAATATCCTATATATTCAAGCTGCCCCATATAGAGGCAAGTGACTGTAACGACCCGCTTTCGGGGGCCCGTTACTTATTTGATATTTGCGCAGGTCCTGCAGGTTACCAGTGAAAACAAAATAGTCACGATGCAGAGATGTACAAAATACTCAAATAGTGTCCAATTATTACAATCCATACTGTACAAGATGTCTCAACAAATATACATGAAAGAAGAAAAGTACATAAGTGAAAATAACTCTGGAAACTACGGTCAAATTCTGGCGCTATTAGCTCAGGAGCATCTACCTCCATATGTACGTCGTCTGCGGTGCCACAGAGATGGAACCGTAGGTAAGTCACAACAATTCTAAATATAGAAAAGAAGCAGTGCACAAGTATGACAAAAGTAACTACGTACAAGCAGACTAGAGTGAAAAGTAAAGTACTGAGCAACAACTGTACACAACTGAGTAGTAAAATTAAACTGAACTGGAAAGGAGAACAACTGTACTGTTGTAGAGCAAGTGTAAAGCAGGCTAAGCAAGAAACATGCTACTGTTGTAGCTAAAGGTAAGTAAAGTACTGGTGACTGCACAGGTGTAATAGGTGAAGTGCATGCAATGCGTAAAGTAAAGGTGACTGTGATGCGTAAAGTAAAATTGATCATGCAAAAGTAACTATACTACGTGACTCAAGTCGGAGAGTACAATATGTGACCATCAAGTCCATCTCTTGCCTGGGCGCGACCCAGACGAATGCCAAGAACACAGACATGGTACTTGTATTTAGCCGAAACTCAGGCAGAGGGGCGGGATGCCGAAACACAGGCAGCGGGACGGGAAGACTGAACTCCAATCACTCCCGCACTCTCTCAAACTATGAGTTACCCCAAAACCCCAGTGAAGTGTCAAGTGTTCTATGTACATGTTTCTTTCATGATGTTCCACACAATTTTCCATAAGATATTCCACAAGATATTCCACGAGATGTTCCACATGTTACTAGTCAAACCAAGACAAGTGGTTGACTTTCTTATTGAAAACCAGAGAGTAGTAACTTATTTTAAAACAGACTGTGCCAAAGCGAACTGAGGATAAGGACACGTCCAACATTCAGGGTGTCTAGTATTGTTTAGCACACAATTTATCCAAGTTGATGATTGTGTGCTTCAACCACCAAAGTTGAAAGTTGGCAAAGTAATCTGTAGTTGATTACTTCCCTATTAGATTAGGTCTCTAGTTCAGTTCAATTCAAGTAGCCGTTCTGAGGCTATAGTGATGCCCTAAGGTCATACAAGGACACTAACTAATTTTCTAATTTTAGAATTATTCGTGACTTACTGATTTCGAGATCGACGTAGCAAGTCGGAACTGGATCTAGGGCTTCTACGGATGTTGGTGCACCTACAATCACAAGAACACTTGGTTAAAGAACGCTACATTTCCTATTTAAATAATCTGATCATTTTGATTTTTAAAACTGATAAAACGGTGTCGGAAAACATTCTAAATTTTTCTATGGACTAGATATGATGAAAATAATTTTACTGTAGGAGGAAATATTTTCCTGAAGCTTACATTAATTTTTATAATTTGTAAAAGCTCAAAAATAATTTAAAAACTATTTTTCAATTAGTAACGTATTTATTCAAACATTTATTCTGGATGCAATCTGCATCGAAAAGTTGCGAGTGAGCTGTCAAAATGACCGTTTCAAAGAGTTATTTTTTTTATGTATTAGTGTACGTGAAAATAACAAGTTATGTATTTTAAAGTGAAATCAACGTATTTATTTTTTAGGATTAAAAAATTTATTCTGGAAAAACTTAGCGTCTGATTGCAATGAAACTAGTGCCATTGGGTCCAGAATGTTATTTCTGATTTTCTGAAGCTAGTCTGGTACTTTTCTGACCTGTATATTATTTATTACAAATTTTAAACCAATAAACCTATTTTATTTAATTTGCAAAATACGGAAATACGCGTATTATACTTAAATACGTATAAGTATAAAAAATAATACGTTATTAAAATAACCTCACCCTCTCGTTCGATTTCGTGTGCAGGCGGCGGGCTTCGGATGTCTTCGACGTGGTGGCCAGCGACGACTCGAGGCGGTGCAGCGTTCGAGCAATGGGCTCCTCGATGGCGACTGGGTCGGAGCAACGACGGCGGGCGACGTCGTTGAAGTGGCGTACGGGGCCTGTGGTGGCAGTCGCTCACGGCGAGCGGTGGCGACTCGCGGAGCCCGGTGAGCAGAGGAGGGGACGAAGGCGGCTTCTTCGAGCTGTCGGAGCGGGCTTCAGAGGAGACGGCGGAGGAGGAGAGGCTGTTGGGCCATGGCGACGACAGACAGGAGCGAAGGGGATCGTGGCGGGGTCCTAGGCGGAGTGGGATGGGATCTGCAGCAGTCGGGGTGCATCGGCGTAGCTCGGAGGGAGGCGACTGCTCGGAGCGATGTTCGGGCTGCGGGCTCACCGTAGAGAGCAGTCGGAGGCTTTAGGAGGTGGTGGCGAACGTTTTGGGGGTGCTGGAGCTCTCGGTGAGCACGAGGGAGGGCGGTGTTGACAGCGGTAGGGGCTGTGAGGGTCAGAGCAGCGGTCTTAGGAGCGGGCTGATGGCGAAGAGCGGAGCTCGGGGCTTCGAGGGTGTGGCGGTGTGGGCGTAGCATGGTGGCTGCACGGCGAGGGCGATGGAGAGGGCAGCGGGTCGGAGGTCTCGGGGATCAGCGACGGCTGAGCAGCTCACCGGCGGGGAGGTGTTTTCGGGCGGTGGCGGGTCTGTGAAGCTGATCAGGGACACCGTTGAAGGCTGTGGGTGATCGGGGGAAGGCGTGCTCGCGGTGAGGTACGGAGGCGGAGCTCCGGTGGGGTGTTCGGGGGTGTTTACGGCGGTGACGACTCGGGAGGCACGGAAGAACGACGTGTGGAAGCGTGGGTTAAGGCTTGAGAACGAGAGGGGAGGATTAGATGCGCGAGCTGAGAATGAAGAGAAAGGGTTCGTAGTGAGCCTGGGTTTTTGGCTGTGTGGAAGAGAGATTAGTGAGGGAGGGGGGATTAAATACAGGTTAATTAATAATTAAAAATCCCACTAGTCAAAGGGATTAATGAGAGTAGGTGGTAATTAATAGGATTAGGTTTTAGCTTTTTGACTAACTTAGGAAATTTTCTTAGACGTGTCTCCTCCCACGTGTTAGTCATGTTTAGGGTTAATTTAATAGTTAATTAGGTTAATGTAATTAGTAACTAGGTAGGGTAATTAGGTAGATAAACACGTAATTAGTAGATATAGTAAAAATTTACGTAAATTACGATTTTGCCCCTACTTGTAAACATGTTCGAAAAATTATGAAAACATACCCACGGGATCGTATCATCGCGAGGATCGCGAATACGAGATTCGTTTCAGGGTTTGAGCTACGAGAATACAAGTTTTGGGCCGAAACGTTTAAGAAGCGGGTTTGTGGGTTCCTTATTGATTTGACTTCAGAAAATTACGAAATTAATGTGGAAAGCCCTAATTAATCATAGAAGGATACTGTAAAAGTTTGAAAATATTTTGATGATGTTTGTATAGAAAATAAATTCATTAGGCCAAAACGGTAATAATTGAAAATGAATTTTTATCAGATTATTCAGAGGTATTTGGTGAAACCCGAACTTACTAAAATACTTCATAACTAATGTGATACTTCAGAATATTTTTATAAGAAATTTTTGAAATCATAAAACTCTTGACGAACCATTATAAAATAGTTTTTTTAAAAAATAAAAATACGTGAATAGTTGTATTGAAAAATACGGACCGTTACATTCTACCATACTTAAAATAATTCCGTCCTCGGAATTTAAAAATCTCTTTTGTTTAAAAATCTCTTTTGAAAATAATTGATGTTATGAAGAAGCTCAAGCAAATAAATGATAGAAGAGATAGTAATCTAGTAAATCAGGTTGTAAATAACATGAAATATAATGTGATGTTATAGCAACATGAAAACAAGAGATGTTATACATGAATATATACTATTGACATCACCATAGCTTCCGTAACTATTCCTAAGACCATTATTACAATAGTTACTCTGACTTCTCAAGTAGTCCAAAATTAACATGAGATAATAACATCACATGAAAATGAGGACTATTATGATGACAACATCTATTCGGATTTGGAACTTAAGGTGATAAGCCAGTAGCAAGCTATTTAAACCACATAAACCGGTAGACCATAAAGTTTATTCGTGCTACTGGTGACTTACTAGGTCTAGCCAAAGATGTCGTTCATAATATAGCATGTAACGACTAATCCACGGGTACTCGTGCTTTCCAACCAAGCACCAACAACATCAATCTCCATAATGCACAACCACATGCTAACGTCCAAATCAACGCCCAAAGGTAAGTACAAGGCCAATACCCAAAGTTAGTACTCACTGCCAGTATTCCTTCCATCAATCTCCATAATATCCCACAATAAGGCAAGATCCAAGCTCTCATCCAGAGCCAAGCACAAGGCCTACATCCAACTTCAACACCTAAGGCCAATATCATGCCAATAATCATCGCCATCACTCCTTCCGTAGACCAATACTTGATATTTGCAACACCCAACATCACCCAACAAGTAAACAACCAAAAACACACTTTCCCGCAAACCAAAAGGAGTAGACGCAAGCAGAAGCCTAAACGGGACATCAATACGGGCGAGATCCAAGGCAAGGAGCCCAAAAGAAGCCCAGGAATCACAACTTCCCAAGATTTGAGCCACACTGCAACAGCAAGGGTGGCGGTGAGGGTCGTTGCTAAGCCCAACAATCCTAAAACAGAACGTCGAAGGGCCATTGGCAGTTGTCGATCCATGTCGTGCAACGACTGCTCGTAGTGGCAGGTGTCACCAGAATAGGATGGGGTAGTGGAGCGTCGGATGAGGTCGGAGGAGCTTGGGGCGAGATGGGTCGAGTTCGCTTGGGGAAGAGGCCGGGAGGAGGAGTGGAAGTCGATACGGCGTATGGGAAACCACGGGGTGGCTTGGTGAGGAAGGAGAGGGGGGTCTTTAAAGAAAAAAAGGGGCACCGAAAGTCGTCGGTAGGGTAGACTAGGTTAGGCGGGACCGGGGCTCGAGGAGAGGAAGGAGACAAAGGAAATAAAGAGGGGGAGATGGTAGGTGGAAAAGAATTCAACACATGGGGAAATGGGTACAAGATGATAGCAATGGATAGAAGAAGAATACGAGTTCAAAAAGACGAAGAAAATGTAGATGCTCACGCTTACATGTCTCGGTTGGGTTCGTCTCAAATTCTCTAGCACCATCCTCTAATACTTCTGAGCGTCCTTCGATTCGCTTCTGTTGTCGAACTAAAACTTCTGGTGAAAAGTCAAACGCTACCCTCCTTAAAATAGACGTAGCTAGAGTTCAAACAAACTAGAAATAGAAAGATTCTAAGAAGGTCAATCGAAAGGTCATCAAGCTAAAGGAAGGTTGATAGTGAAGAAGATCGATGGCGTTACA
>JAULAV010006062.1:0-61019 GCA_030789695.1 Scilla litardierei
GGCAACGGGGTCCGCCGGAGGACGGGAAGCTGAGGGGAGATGGCCGTGGTGAGGCGATCGCGCGGGGCCTCAGCTGTCACGGCGGCGGGAAACCGCGAGGTCGGTCAAATCGGCGTCGTGCGGTCAGAAATCACGGGTCGCGGCGGCGGAGAAACGGATGCGGTGTCGCGGCTGCGAGGGCGGGATCTCGCCGTGGAAGGCGACGATCGGGGATCGCCGACGGCGGCGCTCTGGGGTCGGGGCGATCGGGTCACGGCGGTCGGAAATCGCGGGGAAGTCGGCGCAACGGCCTCGTCGGCAGCGGGGCCCCGTCGGGATGGCAGCCGAAGCGGGGGAGAAGGGAACGGGTGAGGTGTGAGAGAGGATCTCGCTGCTGCGGCGGCGCTTCGCCGTGAGCACAAGGGGAAGAGTGGATCGGGGAAGGAATTTTTTGGGGTTTTAGTTTAGGGGCTGACGGCTGGGAAGAGTTAGGGTTAGTGTTAGTTAGGGTTATTATAAATAGTAATAAAATTTGATAAATAACCATACGATTTTAGAAAAGAGGGGAGATATATTGTTAGAGGGTGTAGAAAGAGGGGGAAAAGCTAGGGGAGAATAGAAGAAGCAGTTTAGGAAAAATTTAGAACAGATTTGATAAGAGATTTAGCCAGATTTGGCTAACGATTTCAAAATTTGAATCTGATTGGGGAAAAATCGACGGTCGAGGTTAATCCGGGCGATATCTCTCAATCCGGGCGTCAGAAAAATAATCCGAAAATACTGGAGAGATCGTGGAGACGAGATGCACAGATCTACAGAGCCCGATCTTGCGTAACGCCTACCAAGAATTTACATAAAATTGGAAACGGAGTTTTGAGTCAAATGACTAAAACGCCCCTATCATTCAAAGTCGTTTTGCGAGAAAACGAGCCATGAGACGACGTTTCCAAAATTTACAATAAAATCCAACACCCCAAAACGATTGCAACGGCACATCGCATCGCATATGCCGGAGCTTGGAAATAGCCAAATAAAATACGTGCACGATAAAACACGTGCGCACAGAAAATTACAAACGGTCGGAAAGCGGCCGTTACATTCTACCCACCTTAGAAATGATTCCGCCCTCGGAATCACTCATAGTAAGACTACTTAATAAAATCCATAAACACTTAAGCCTATAACTCCCATCTTCCACACAATGGTCTCTTGTCCTATACTTTTAACATCATTCCTCAATTAATCCGTCATATTCCTCTTTTCACTGGACAATGCCATGACTAAACTCACCTCTTAATACTTAACTATAGACCCATCACTGCTGTTCAAATTTTTCAGCTCCAAGTTCTCATAAAAGAATAATAATCATCTTCTCATGTCATACCACTCCACTAAACATCATCGCTCAATAACATCTTTAAATTTCTCAATCTCTTCCCAATATTAATCAATCGCTAAAATGATGTTCTAGTCAATCACCAATCCAAAACAAAAACTTTGTCCAATCCTTTAATACCTTCACCAATCAACAATCGTCGTGTCTTCAATACATTCCTTGTCATATCTTCCCATGAATTTATCCGCCAAATAATTTAACTATCAAAATCTCATCTCAACCTACCTACTATAACTAAACCCAGGCAATAATAAGTCCGACTACCTAACCATCCACTTACCTCAACACGTCGTGTTACTCCCGAATGTCTTCTCACGTCAACTCAACAATCAAGTCTCGATGCTAATAAAAGCTCTACTCAATCTCATGATCACCCTAACTCCTACCATACTCTGTAGCCATCCCTATCTACCATTCGTCTAAGCCTCAAATCTGATAAGTTCTCGCATATAATCTCATTCAACCAGAATTCTCCATCGAGTCCGCCACACTTCGATTTTCTAAATAAGTCTTGGATAGCCCATTCTTTTCATCCGAAGAAATCTATTCCAACATCCTATTGTTCCAAAATCGGTTTAATCATTGCTATAACAAATCTCATCTCTCCCTGAGCATACCCGCAACAAAATCCTACAACAATATTAGCTAGTCTCAAAACTATAACAACCATAACATAACATTTCAAAATGGAGAGAGAGAAGAGAAAGGGAAACTTAAAACCAGTGACACATTTTTTTTAAACATTTGAAGAAAAAAAACGTGTGGAGTCGTGGTAATGGATGAGGAAGGACAATTGATCTGTGATCTTGTGAGCTAGTTTCAAAAAATTTAAAGATTTGGTTTTAAAAGAAAACAAAGTTTTGATACATTCATATGTAGCCAAGATGAACTATTCATTAAAATAAAGACTAAGTCTAAGGAACTGTCTGTTATGACACTATTCACATCATACGAATACTATCATTCAGACAACTTCAAGTATAACATGGTTAACACTGAGTACACATGCAAGACACAAAAGGCAATCATCGGGATCCTAATTAACACTTCATACAGGTCTACGCACTCTACCTATACTCATGCACCACAACGACATCACCTACCAAAAGGGCCTTCTCCTAAACCGGAGATAACATAGACAACTACAAGGACTAATGTCTACACAACCTAAGGAAAAACAGAAGCCAGGAGTGTAACGAAAAGAATCGGAAGGAAAGAGTTCGAATAAGGCGGGATAAGGAGATAGTTGGTTGGATGGAACAAAAATATTTCTAAAAATAATTAAATAGATGGAAGAAGAATTACGTGTAAAATATGGTATCATATACTTTTATACTTATAAAAAAATACGTAGAAAAGTGGGCAGATGTAGTAAATTACAATTCTGGAAAAGAGTGAGACGAAGGAAAGAATGGTAGGGTGAGAAGTGATTGGTTTGCAAATGAAAATAAGTTTACACAAAGATTTTTGAAATGTGGTCACTGATATAATAATAATAAAATAATTGAAGTTCCCTCTAGTTTAGAAAATATTTTTTAAATAAAAAAATATATATCTACGGTAAGTGGTTATAAATAGATCTGGTAGTTTAGAAAATTAATATATATATTGGATTATAGAATTGATAACAAGGTTTAAAACTGAAACACGAAAGATGCCGATTTGAAAATAGATACAAGATAGTAAAATAATCTTACGACCAGAGATGTTTCAAGATCAGTGAAAGAATTTAACTCAAAAGAAAAACAAGCATTTTGAAATGGATAATATAGGGGTTTTCAAAGAAGTCAAGCTAGAGCGAAAAAACTTAATAGGAATTTCAAAAATACTTTTAGAGGCAGCAGACTTGGCAAGGGAAGAGACTCGAAGGTTCAACGATAATCGTCAGGAAACGATCACGTGAATCGGGAGACAGGAAAAATGATCGCTTGATGGATACACTTAGGATTTGATTTACGAAGCTACGATGGGGTTCTTCGGTCGATCACACGAAAGGGTAATGATTAGAGAGGCGCTAGAAGTCAGGGGGAAAAGTCCCTAAGAGAATCAAGGTTACGTTCTGCTGGGCCCGAAGTCAATGGAGCTTGCCGAGCGACTAAACTAAAAGAAGGGCTCTAGGAAATTTAACACGGTCAGAGTCAAGTGGGCTACTAAGGTATTCTAGGATGAGGACGACTAATTCCTAACCAAGGCATCAGACTATCAAATTGGGACGTCTACCTAAGTCTTCCTACTATCTGAGACTGGGAAACTAATTCAGACTTGTACGTGGATATTAAATGAATGCGGTACTTTTATTGTTCCGAACTTTTGCAAGACCTGCATGGGCCACCACCAAAACCTGTCACGCCCCGCTTCCCAAAATGGACGGAGGCGAAGCGTGACAAGGCCCGCTTAGGCCAGAGCTTGAGAAGCTCGGACCCAATAAGCGTCTGTAGAGGTCCATTTTAAAAGATTTCCAGGTTCTTGCATTAATATAGTTCGAAACAACAGAAAGTACGGAAAGGAAGATGCATTCATTAAATTAGAGAATATAATATCCAACAAGTACAAAGTCTAAAAAGAAGCCTAAGCGTGGCAACAAACTATCTAAAAGAAAACTGAAAGTAGTAACCTCTGAAAGTGGCGACTAAAAGACCTCAAGGTCTGATCCTCGTCAGGCACGAACTCTGGATCAACGTCCTCGGCTCCTCGTATTCCAGTGAGTCTGCCTCGTCCATGAACTCTGGCTGAGCACCTGACGTACAGCACCCAAGAAAAAGGAACTGTACGTCAGGTAAAGTCTACAAGAAGGGTTAGACTTTACTGCAAGTGCACCGAACTTTAAACAACGGTTTACTGGTTGATTAGCATGCTGAGGTTCTTTTTGACAACAGATTACTGGTTGATTAGCATGATGTGGTTATAACAGGGTAACACGACAGGAAGTAACGCAGCAGGAAAGTAAAACGGGACAGGTAGTAGTCGTAGCGTGTGCTACCAACTACGGGACTAACCTACAGGTGTCAAGACAAGTCGGGACGTGACGGGACAAGACAAGACAAGACAAGTGAGACACGAAAGGGTTCACGCCTTACGGTTCGAGGGGGATCAGACCCTCTTGCCGTGCGCACGCTCAACCCAACCCCAAACCCAGGAACTCAGGACAAGATTTACAGGGATCATTTCCGCTAGGGAAACATCCGAAACGCCCGAAGGCTTTTTGTGTAACAGGGATCACTTCCACGGGGGAAAGCATCCGAAACGCCCGAAGGCTTTTTGTGTAACAGGGATCACTTCCGCTAGGAAAGCATCCGAAACGCCCGAAGGCTTTTTGTGTAACAGGGATCACTTCCGCTAGGAAAGCATCCGAAACGCCGCGAAGGCTTTTTGTGTAACAGGGATCACTTCCGCTAGGAAAGCATCCGAAACGCCCGAAGGCTTTTTGTGTAACAGGACATGACATGACAAGTGTAGGGAGTTGTTATTCTAGGGTGTCCACACGCACGCACACACATGATAGCCCTACAATATCAAAAGTTGTTGTCAGGCTCAGACTTCGTCGTCAAGTCTGAGCCGTCAGGAGTCGTCCCGGACGCTATCATTTCACGTCCGGTTCTATTTGTTCACAGTTATCAGTTCTAACCAACTATGGCCTAAGCACGGCCAAAAGTGCAAGTGGGTTACACTTGCCTGCGATGGCGGGTGTGTCGTCCTCTCGAAGCGTCTCGTCCAGTCGTCGCGTCCGCGGTAGTCCGTCTGAAACAGTGTCACGGCGACGGTGTCAGGTCGCGTTTTCAGTAAATCCTATTTAGGTTCATTTCTAGGTTGTCGGGACTACCCTAATTGTCAGAGTCACATTTTGGTGTTTTATCAGTCTAGATCGACCACTACCCTATATGCACAGGAAGTTGTCTGATGGTCGATTTCTACAGTGAGCGGCGTTTTACTGGTGCGGAAAAGTAAATTTAATTATTGTTGTCCAGTTTTAATAAGGTTTTCGGTTTCGCTACGGTGTGGGTTGTGCTAAGAGTTAGAGGGACCAACCTGTATAACGATCGTGCGTGGATCCAACGTCGGGTCTGGAAACGGTAACGGATCGCGCCGCGAATCCAATTCCGGAACATCTCGTCACAGCCCCCGGTGATCGCGGCAGGGCGGCATGGCATCTCTGTAACAACAGAAACGATATCAAGCTGAAGAATAATATAACACTCACTCACTTAAGTACTGCCTATCACCCATGCTGCTAAAATAGTCTACTACTCATATTAAATTAGGGGTACAAAATAGCCCTATGATTATCATTCATGAAAAATCACTTCATGTTGTACTGTCCAACATGTTGTCCATAAAGTTACAAATATCCACAAGTTTACCATTTGTTATAAATGTAAAAGCTCAATATGATACAAGCTGATATATATATATATAAGACTAATCAAGATTTATTAACTGTTTTGGGTGTTACACTGGTTATACCGTAATAATATAAATATATATATAAGTCCTCTCCCCCTACTGTTCACATGCAACAAACTAATGATCATGGGCACTAACACTTACTGCTATCACTATCAACCTATTCTCATTTCCCATGTTCATCTCCATGATCATCTTGCAAACATTATAACAGCGTACGTATACATTCACTTAAAGTATTCACAACACCTCCATACACTCACCTATTCGTTGGCAGACAGCGGACGTGCGACGGCGAGCTGGGCTGGAGATGAGTTCGTGCGGGTGTTTGGAGGCGACCGAGCGGTGACTGGAGGGGGGTTGGCTGGACTGAGAGGGGTCGCGGGGGCGTCGGACTGAGGGTTGGAGAGCGGGGGTTTGCTGCCGTGGGAAGTAGTCGACGGTGAGATCTCGAGGCGTCGGGGGTGAGCAGGGACAGGAGGCGGTTGGTGTCGAGAGGGACTCCGGGCGAAGACTGTCGCTGGCCTGTGGGTGGCAGAGCGCTGCCACGGCATCTGCTGTCGTCGCGAGTTGCCGCGGCACTGGGAGCCGCAGCTGCGCTGCCGCGGGGGTGTGTGGATGCGAGGCTGGCAGCGGGAATAGGAGAAGCGGCAACGGGGTCCGCCGGAAGGACGCGAAGCCGAGGGGAGATGGCCGTGGTGAGGCGATCGCGCGGGGCCTCGGCTGTCACGGCGGCGGGAAACCGCGAGGTCGGTCAGATCGGCGTCGTGCGGTCAGAAATCACGGGTCGCGGCGGCGGAGAAACGGATGCGGTGTCGCGGCTGCGAGGGCGGGATCTCGCCGTGGAAGGCGGCGATCGGGGATCGCCGACGGCGGCGCTCTGGGGTCGGGGCGATCGGGTCACGGCGGTCGGAAATCGCGGGGAAGGCGGCGGAACGGCCTCGTCGGCAGCGGGGCCCCGTCGGGATGGCAGCCGAAGCGGGGGAGAAGGGAACGGGTGAGGTGTGAGAGAGGATCTCGCTGCTGCGGCGGCGCTTCGCCGTGAGCACAAGGGGAAGAGTGGATCGGGGAAGGAATTTTTTGGGGTTTTAGTTTAGGGGCTGACGGCTGGGAAGAGTTAGGGTTAGTGTTAGTTAGGGTTATTATAAATAGTAATAAAATTTGATAAATAACCCTACGATTTTAGAAAAGAGGGGAGATATATTGTTAGAGGGTGTAGAAAGAGGGGGAAAAGCTAGGGGAGAATAGAAGAAGCAGTTTAGGAAAAATTTAGAACAGATTTGATAAGAGATTTAGCCAGATTTGGCTAACGATTTCAAAATTTGAATCTGATTGGGGAAAAATCGACGGTCGAGGTTAATCCGGGCGGTATCTCTCAATCCGGGCGTCAGAAAAATAATCCGAAAATACTGGGGAGATCGTGGAGACGAGATGCACAGATCTACGGAGCTCGATCGTGCGTAACGCCTACCAAGAATTTACGTAAAATTTGGAAACGGCGTTTTGAGTCAAATGACTAAAACGCCCCTATCATTCAAAGTCGTTTTGCGAGAAAACGAGCCATGAGACGACGTTTCCAAAATTTACAATAAAATCCAACACCCCAAAACGATTGCAACGGCACATCGCATCGCATATGCCGGAGCTCGGAAATAGCCAAATAAAATACGTGCACGATAAAACACGTGCGCACAGAAAATTACAAACGGTCGGAAAGCGGCCGTTACACGCAAGGTGTTTCATTGTCATCGGCAGGAAAAAGACCGCCTTTGACCGTTGGGCCAAGGGGGAATAAACTTGGCGGTTGACTCCCTAGCCATAGCTCACGCCCTTAGCGTAGACATCGAATCCTTGCGCGTGGGAACGACAGGACGAGATGTAGGGAGTTATCGTTGCGAGCTTAGTGCTCCCGGAGTCGGTCAGTGTTAATGGACATGAGAATGCCCACTGACCGAACCTGGGTAGTCTGGCGTATCATCCTGGGCACCGACCGGAATATCGGGCCGATGGGATACTGGTATCACTCTTAGAGGCAACGTCTCACCACTAAACCCTAATTCCGATCGTTGTCCTATCCGCCGGTCGTAATAGTGAGAACACATGATAGGGTGGAAACCGAAGTCCTGGGTTTCCCTTTATTTTTTTTAACCTCGTATTCATTTTCCGTGACAAACCAACGATCGGTTTGGGCTAGCTCACCCGTCGGGTGAATCGGGTCCCTTCTGACACAAGCACAACCACGCCTCCCTGTGTTCGAACCCCAAGCCACACTACAACACCGTACGCTTACGGTATAATTATTTAAATCTGGTATTCCCAATCATATTGCACACTTGCATGCTCACAAACTTAGGGGACGTCAGCGAGCAATCCCCTTGTCGTCGAACCAACCACGTGCCTAAGAAAGTTTCACCCGAGTGTGAACCTTTGCCAAGATTTCGGATTGGATCTGAACCCCTTCGTGACTTTGCTAGAGCCCTTCAGGAATAAGGCAGAAATTATAGGGAGAAGAGAATATTTCATTTAAGCCTAGATCTGAGCGTGCTGCAACATTTTTGGGAGCCACTCAGATCTAGAGCTTGGGACGAGTTTAGAAGAGGGGGCAGGCCCCTATTTATATAGGCGGCTGACCCTTCCCCTTTACTCTACTTCCGATGTGGGACTATGTTTTTAGAGTTTAATAATTCAAGTTAGTTTGTCCTTTATAAAGGCCAAACTTCCATGAATTTTAACTCCCTCACCATTGAGCTTCAATCTTGATACAACCTATCAAATCGAAGAGGGTTGAATGGTGAACACGTAGGAAAAAACGACGATTCAATCCGACGTCGTTTGACCCCTCAAACGTCGTCTCAAAGTTAGCCAAAAACCATTCAAAGATGGAAAATCCAGCCATCAAAAAATCCCGGGTTTCAAAAAAACCCTAACCAGAAAATTCGGGCTTGGTGGGCCTCCATTTTCGCTGGGTTCAGCCCAACAGTTTGGGCTGACTTGTTTTGGCTCTAACTTGTGCATTTGGACTCCGTTTTTGACGTGGTTTGAACCTTTGTTTAGAGCGGGACGATCCCATCATCCAGGTAACCTTTTTAACGTGTTTATTATATTAAATATTGGCTTAAACAATTTAAGACACATTTAACTCCTTTTGTATCACATGCAAAATAGTCTCCTATCTAAGCTTAAAATATCATTTGTATTAGATACAAATGATCTGAGGGCATACATACCCCCAACAGAGGCTGCCGTCCTCCTTAAAGCATTGGAAAGAGTGCTATGTACCCTTCCCAAGGAAGCAAACTTTCCGGTACATTGGGGTAGTCCGCGCTCGCTGACCCTCACACTGGAGAGTATCACCGACGCAGAGCTCGTGGTGGTTAGCAAGCTGTCTGTCGAGCGGAACGTCAAGATTCTCTTCCAGGATTATGTTCGGAGGAAGAATGTGTGGCCCTCGGTGAGTCTTCATTTATCTGGTTCAGATTTTTCATTGTTTCTTGGTCTTTTCCTTACCTCCATATTGCTAGGTGGGTTTGCCTCCGGTTCTTCCCCGCACACTCTGTCGGTCTCCCTTCTTGTCCCCAGCCCAATGAGGGGGGATCACATTTTAGAGGTTCGGCCAAAACAGCGAGTTGGGTCTTCCCAGGTCAGTAAGGGTCTGTCTGGGGAGGCCGTGAAGAGGACAAGGGATCGCTCGTCGTCGGGGCAAGGGAGAGCTGAGGGGAAAAAAGGCTCGGGTCCCAACCTCTGGTGAGAAATCTGCAGCTCCCAAGGCCCTTGCGTCCCCCACCCATTCCTAGTGGGTCGAGGACAAGTGTCCTTGGGGCGGTCTCTCCCCGGCTTGCCCAGGCTCGCTCCCTGTAGACTACGAGAGGTCCTTGGGCGTCTTCCGGTCGACCGAGGCCGATCTTCCGCAGTCGGGCGATGGGTTGCTCGGCTCTCGGTTTTCGATGGAACTAAAGGAGTTCGTCTTCACAGACTGCGGGGTCGCAGCTTGGTTGGTCGAAAACTCCTGCCTGCCCCCAAGATCGATCCGTGCTGGATGGGGTGAAGGGCGATAGGCTCGCAGCTTTCGTAGTGCTTGTCGGCCAGCATGTAAACTTACTCTCATCCCTCGCAGCTTTCGTAGTGCTCGTCGGCCAGCAGGTAAACTTACTCTCAGCCCCATGCATCATCCTTGGTGGGTGGTCCTGACCTGCAGTTTTCACTTGGTGCAGCTGTCGTCGACCAGCATGTCGTTGAGGCGGCAGTTTGTGGCGCTCGCTGATGCGGAGGTGAGTGTCGCCCGAAAGTCGGCATTGGAGGGGGCGGCCAAGGAGGATGCACAAGAGGCCGAGGCATGCATAAGGTCGATGGAGACTAGGATCTCTGAGCTTATTGCAAACGTCACGAGGCTGGACGTTGAGAGGTCTTTGGCGCTGGCCAAAAAGTCCCAGGCCGAGGAGAGGGCTGCCAAATCAATGGCGTCCAGTAAGGCCGAGGATAAGGCTAGGTTCCAGGAGCTTGAGGAGCTACTGGATGCAGCGGATGAGAGTGAGAGCGACCTTACAGCCAAGCTCACCGAGGCTTCTCGTGCCTACAAGGCGGAGAAGACTGATAGGTCGAGGCTCCAGGGTCAGGTAGCCGTCTTTGAGGCCCGGGTCAGGGAACTGGAGAAGGTGGACCCGGTCCGAATAGCACAGAAGGTGGTGAATGAGTATTCTGAGGCCTTCGTCACCCCAGGGATGTTCAGGGCGTTTGAGGAGGGGTTCCTTCACTATCGGCACAAGATCGAGCGCAAATTCTCAGGCTCGAGGGTTGCTTTGAGAAGCTTGAGATGGTTCCCGACGAGGGTGTGGAGGTCGCTGACGTCGCCCATCCAGAAGACGCTCCCGTGGTGGTTGTGGACGCCCGGCCCGAAGAGGGGGCTTAGCCTTTTTCTGGTGTTTTTATTTAATTTTTTTATTCTGTAAATCATTTTGGCTTTCACTGATTTTTTTGCAATGGGAATCGATGATCGTCTCGTGTTTGTTGTACACACCTGTTATTTGTTTGTAGCTGTGCCCCCTTCCTCAATCCTTGTTGCACTCTTAGCTGTCGTATGTCCAGGTTTGGGGAAAACCGATAATCGCCTGCTGATCGTTTTGCTCGCGGTTGGTCTGATGATCGACACGTCGGTTGTGTTAGCCCCAGGCTGGAGATCAATGCATGGTCGATCTACTTGGGGAGTTGCCCCTAGTCTTATGGTCGACGTGGGTTCGGCATGCTGTGGGACTTGCCCCAGCCTTACGGTCGACGTCGGGTCGGTCGACCTACTGGGGGAGCTATCCCCAGGCTTACAGTCGATCGAATGATCGGCCTGCTGGGGGAGTTTTCCCTAGCCTTACGGTCGATGCGCGATCGGCCTGCTGGGGGAGTTGCCCCCAGCCTTATGGTCGACAGATCAGTCGGCCAGCTGGGAGAGCTACCCCCAGTCTTACAGTCGATCGAATCATCGGCCTACTGGGGGAGTTGCCCCCTGCCTTACGGTCGATGCGTGGTTGGCCTACTGGGAGAGTTGCCCCAGCCTTACAGTCGACATGTCGGTCGGCCAGCTGGGGGAGCTACCCCCAGTCTTATGGTCGATCGAATGATCGGCCTACTGGGAAAGTTGCCCCCAGCCTTACGGTTGATGCGTGGTCGATTTGCTGGGGGAGTTTCCCCAGCCTTACAGTCAACAGGTCGGTCGGCCAGCTGGGGGAGCTATTCCTAGTCTTGCGGTCGACCGAACGATCGGCCTACTAGGGGAGTTGCCCCGGCCTTATGGTCGATCGGGTGATCGGGCTGTTGGGGAAGTTGCCCCCAGCCTCACGGTCGATCGGGTGATCGGACTACTAAGGGAGTTGCCCCCAGCCTTACGGTCGATCGACTGATCGGTCTGCGGGGGGAGTTGCCCCAGCCTTACGGCCGAATCTATTTTACTATGCAGGATTCAAGATGCCTAGGTAGAAAAGGGGCTTCTTCTTTTCTTTATTAGGAACATTTTCTCGTTTTGGTACAATGTTTCAGAGGTCCATACATTCCTCGCCTCGCTGTTAGTATTTACGCAAGTGCTCTACATTCCAAGTGTAGGTGAGTGATTTACCTTCTAGGGTCGAGAGCCGGTAAGTCGTCGGGTCGAGGACCTCGGTGATCCTGTATGGCCCTTCCCATTTGCAACGAGCTTTCCCTTGCGAGCAATCTCCGGGTTGAATATGGCTTTCCTCAGGACAAGATCTCTTTGGTGGAAACCTCTTCCCTTGACCCGGGAATTGTAGTAGCGGACCACTCGTTGCTTTTGTCGGATGACAGAGGCTAGAGCCTGGTCACGTTGCTCGTCCATGAGCTCTAGATTGATTTCTAGGCCCTCTAAATTCCTATTTTCATCGAAGTGTCTGAGGCGAAGAGACTCTTCGCCTACTTCGACAAGTACAACTGCCTCGGTCCCGTAAGCGAGCTTGAAGGGCGTCTTCTGTGTGACTTCCTTGTGGGTAGTTTGGTATGACCAGAGTATCCCGAGGAGTTCTTCCGACCAAGCTCTGTGCGCTTCCCCTACTTTCTTACGGAGGGTTCGAGGATGTATTTATTAGTAGCTTCGGCCATCCCGTTGGTCTAGGAATGGGCCACGGAGGCGAATAGGAGTTTGATCTTCCAATCGACGTAGAACTCTTTGAACCCTGCACAGTCGAACTGTTTCCCGTTGTCGTTGACGATGGATTCCAAACATGTTGATGATGGACTTCCATACGAAGATCTTTACCTTCTTCCAGGCGAGGGTGGCCAAGGGTTCAGCCTCGATCCATTTGGTAAAGTAGTCCACCACCATGATCAGGAACTTCCTCTATCCTTTTGCAGAAGCAAAGGGGCCGAGAATGTCCAGCTCCCACTTGGAAAATGGGATGTGGCTGATTATAGGTACAAGGTCGGTCGGAGGTGATGAACTGATCTTTGAGAACTTCTGGCACTCCGAGCATTTCCGAACGAACTCTGCCGAGTCGTGGCCCAGAGTCGGCCAGTAGTATCATTGCCTTAGGATCTTCATCGCAACCATCTTGCCTCTATGATGGTTCCTGCAAAGTCCTTCGTGGACCTCTCGGATTACATAATCCGATTCATGCGGTCCAAGGCACTTGAGGTATAGTAAGACGTCGGTTTTGGTCCAGCACCTTCTGTATAGTACACTTTTGTGGGGCACGTACCGAAGAGCCTTCCGCTCCAGCGTTCTGTGCTCCTCTAGGTCTGCAGGGGCCTCGCTGATGGTGAGGAACCGAACGATAGGGTTCATCCATGAAGGTTCTCCGTTGATGTTCATTAGCTCCTCTCCCACCATGTTGGGGCATTGGAGGCTCTCGACGTAGATGGCGTGACCCAACTCTTTAAGGGAAGAGAAGGCCAACTTGGAGAGGTCGTCTGTGCGAGCGTTTTTCGACCTTGGCATGTGGATGGACTCAGCATGCTTGAATCTGGACAGTTCATACTTGGCCGAAGTCAGGTAGCAATGCATGGTTTTGTCTCGAGCCACGTAGTCTGGAGTCGCTGAGGAGGTACACCGAGTTTCCCCCATTGCACGGGCCTAGTTTCAGGCCATTGATGGCAGCTTCATACTCGGCTACGTTGTTGGTGGTAGGAAATTCAAATCGGAGGGCGTACTCTGTGGTATTCCCGTCGGGGGATCGGATGATGATGCCCACTCTGCTGACCGCCTTGGTTGCATACCCGTCCATATGGATGACCCGCGTGTCCTTGTCATTTGGTCGATCATCAGGAGTGTTGTTAGACAAAAAGAGGGATATAGTTTGAGGTGTTACCATGTCTGAATTTGCCCCGTCGGGGGGCGTCGTGACGCGAATGGTACACTCGGTGATGAAGTCCGCTAGTGCCTGCCCTTTGAAGGCCGTCCTCGGCTTGTACCTGAGGTTGAATTTACTTAGCTCGACCCCCCCCAGTTCAGCATCCTCCCCATCCAATCAAACCTCTTGAGCTTTTGTTTGAGCTAGGAGTCGATCAGTACTAGGATGGTGTGGGCTTGGAAGTAGAGTCACCGTGCCTAGAGGACGAGGACATAGCCAATTTCTGCAAGGGTCTGTACTGCTACTCCATGTCTCACAGGACCCGACCGGTGTAGTACACTAGCCTCAGTACCCCAGTGTCTTCTCTGATTAGCACCGAGCTCACTGATTCCCAGGTGCTAGCCAAGTACAGGCTCAATGGTTCCCCTTCCGTAGGCTTGGAGAGGAGCGGGGGGCTGCGGATGTATTCATTCAGTTCGGCAAACGCCTGGGCATAGCTTGTGTCCCTCTCTACATCTTTTCTCTTCCCATCTGGCTCGGCGTCGGGATGTACTCCCAAAACAATGTAGTTTTACCGCAAGCGCACAGTCTAGTGGCAAGTGGGTATCGTATCTATAAGGAGCTGGTGTTGGCTCCAATCTATCTTAGGTTGGCTCAACTACGAAGGTTTATTGGTGGAGATGGTTATGGTGTGATGTAATGACAATGGTGATGGATATCGGTGTTGATGATAAAGATGTCGGTTGTAAATTCCATTAGTAAGAATGTCTAGGGCTAGGATATCCCCACAATGGATTTTCAAGTCATCAATGTGAGTCATGAATTACCATGCAATTAAACTTGGCTTAAGATGAACTTGCTGCAACTAATTGGAGAACCGGCGCACGTTGTTGCGCTATGCAAGTCTATAGCAATCTAAACTAGAGCCTCACTGTCACGTAAGCCTAGTCTAAATCACTAGCATTAAGATCGACAATCATGTCCAATCCCAACTCAAGCTCGCTGTCGCGCAACTTAAGTTCAGATCTAGATCGTGGTAGTTCGTACTTGTTCACCGTCGTGCAACGAATATGAGTATAGGAGAACAATAAAAATGCTAGTTTTGGTCGTTATCGCATATCAAGTCTAGGAAATTTTGATTGCAATCCTAAATTGAATATCTAGGTCTTTCCTTGGATCAAGATCCTCTGTCGAGCTCTTAAGATCCAAGAGAAATCCCTATCTATCCGTAGTAAAACAATCAAGATCTAACCTTTTTAACAAGCCTAGTGTCATAGCAATTCATAGATCTCACAAGTCAAACATTAGATCCATAGGGTTCATCCCATTCCCTAGAACAAAGATCAACCAAGCATAGCAATAATGATATAGAAATCAATAAAAGACATTGCTTGCATGTAAAAATATATCAAATCAAAGATTCAAATAACAATAACAAAGATACTTAGCTTTCATGAAAAATCCAATCCAAATACAAGCTTTTAGATCCAAGAGGGGGCCTAGGACAAGGCCTGACCTCTAAAAAAGTCTCCAAGAAAATAATAGGAACTCCCCCTCAATGACGGCTACAATTCCTATATATAGTCCCCTCAAAACCCCAGCAAATAACCCAAAAAAACCCTCTGAAATTCGTGCCCAAAGTTAGCTCTGGCTGCAACTTAAGTTCTGGGCCCGCGCCTGCTCGGCCGAGTAAAACACTGCTCGGGCCGAGTAGCGATTTTAGCACTGCAGTGTCAACTTGCATAAATTCTCCAGATTTCAACCGACCTCCGATTGGCACGTTCTTGGCGGCGTTAGAACCGTCATGAAGTCTACTATCCATAAAAAATATGTGAAAAATACTTTTCCAACTAAAACGATAGCATATCGTAAAGAGTGAGAGGCTGTCTGAAAATCTGGGTGCTCATGCCACTCGGGCGAGTAGGATTTCTCACTCGGGCGAGTGACTTCCTACTCGACCGAGTAGGATCCACTGCAGACCTCCAGAATGTCAGAGAGTCGTCTTCGATTTCTTCAGAATTTCTGACTCCACTCGAGCAGGTGGAGGTCTTACTCGGCCGAGTGGAAACTACCACTCGACCGAGTACACTTTGGCACTCAGGCTTGACAGATGTTGGTGTATCCGTGTTAATCGGGAGAGTACACTTCTTCACTCGAACGAATGGGTCGTGTCACTCGACTGGGTGGCATGTTTCTGAACTCTGTTCTTCTCTTCCTCGTCTCCTCATCGATTCTTTCGATTTCCTTCTTCTTCCACTCATCCTCCAGCGCCGTTAGCTCCTTGATAAGGCCATGGACGACGCTCTGGCACGCATGCAGGTCCTCTAGGCTCATTTTTGCTCCCGATTGCTCCACATTTCCTAAAATCAGAAGAAAACAAGAAATAGTGAAAAGTATCGAAATATCGTCGGATAATCGTGAACATCGCGATATGAGCAATCGAAATGGCGTGCGAATATGCAGAAATAAAGTGTAAAATATGAGCCTATCAAAATCCCCCAAGCTTACCTCTTACTCGTCCTTGAGGAAGACGATTATAAAGCTCACCGGGAGGAATAAGAAAACGAAAGAGAATACGAAATGGAAGGGATCGCTAGAACACATCATGGTAACTTGGAAAACATGAATCACATGCTATAAAGATTTCATATCTTACTTAAACATGGTACTTGCAAGTTTTTAAGAACAACAAAAGGGACTCTCTAAATTCATACAATCAATTCATATCCACATCACACATTTCATAGAATTTAATATACAAATCATTGGCGACACACTTTTCAATCAAGAGTTATAACAGAAGCATAGCAGAATCACACCAAGCATGCAATGGAGAATAGAATAAATCATGGCATTCACATATTTAGATCGAATCATAAGAAATCTCCGTAAATAAAGTATTTTGCTAAGTTTCAGCATTATCAAACTTTCCCATTCGTGCACTCTCCACTTTAATGTTGCACTCACTCATATGGTCAAGTGAATTCACCCCCCCCCCCCCCCCCCCCCAAGCTTAGCTTAATGCATCGCATCTAAAGAATATGATAATGGAAAATGGGATTTTTGCCTTGGTTTTTCCAAGTATTTTGTGTCTCCAATAATGAAATAGAGAAATATTTTTCTTTTTCTTTTTGAACATTTTGTTTCTCATTTTTCTTTTTCGATTTTTGTAGGAGCTATATGATTTGTATTTTTGGTTTTTTGGATCCTTTTTGGATTTTTGTACTTTTGGAGATAACCTTTTCTTTTGTAGGGATTTTTTTGGAAAATAGATGGGATATAAGTAGCTTTAGGAGGTGAACTCAAGTGACATGTAGAGAATAAAAAGATATATGTGGAGAAGGAAATGGTGTAACACTCGGTTTACTCTAAGATGTGCACAAATGGTTAAATAAGATAATACATCAACTAAACTCATATGTAAGCATGGATATTCTCAATCATTTCAATAAATAGTGAAGTCAAGCAGTAAAGAGTACAATCATATCAAGCATGCAACAGAATGTGAATAAGACAATAAGGCAGATGCTTCCATTATACAATTGATGCGTGAATCTTGGTGCACTTCCAACAAAAGAATATTAAACATTAATCCACACATTCAGCTTCAATTAATATCATGCATTCATGTAAAGGAATCATCAAAAGAATATATAAGCAAGCACATGGATAGCAGGATACTGAAATACTCCAAATAGCATGGCAAGAGTAGTAAGCATCGTGATGGCTACTAAAGCAATAAGAGATATCATCATAAGGAACATATCTAGCAAAAGGAGGAATAGAAAATAAAGAAATAAAAATAAAAGAGAGGAAAGAAAAGAAAAACAAGCACACAATATGATGCATGAACACACATAAAAGGAAAATAAGATGGAAAAATCAAAAAGATGATGCAAAAATTTTGAAAAATTCTAATACCCCTAAAAGTGGAGTAAAAGTGTAACTAAATGGCATGGAAATGCACTCCTCCAAGCTTAAACTTCACATTGTCCTTAATGTGATCATAATAGAAGAATATAAGGAACAACGATAAATATGGGGGAGTGAAAAATGATGAAATGAATGCCATGAAATCCTAATGCAACTACATGCACATACAATGATGCATGAGAGCGCCTTCTCCCAAGCTTATACCAAACAATCATATTCAAATGAATCGATCAGAAATGCCACGACTTTGCTAAGCGAGATCGAGTCAAACGAATAAGAATGTGAGTATTCACTTGAAAGAGATGCTCGATGGGTGGTGAGCAAAAAGGATGTGACACATCAAAAATGTGAAGAGGGCAATTAATATAGCATATAAAGGGTGGGGCGTAAATGATTATTGTTGCCGTCATGTGAGGTAATATTTATTCTGAACATACTCATTAAGCAAATCTATACGGTCATCTCGCTGTCGAGAGGATGCATGTTTATTGAAAGCATGAAATACTACACTACTGGATTGATGTCACTTATAGCAAAAGGTGGATCCAGTATCTTTGTCGGTGCAGGCAACTACTCCAACTGCTCCTTTCGTGGCTCTGCCATGCGCGTATGTCTACAAACACCAACAAACTCTAGCAATGCATCCTCCAGCATTCCCACAAGGACTCCACATGTACCCTACGGTTAATAGGATGCATCAGTTCGCTGCAAAAAATTCACCCTCATAATAAAAGTATTCCAAATAGGATCGTCTATAGAAATATATGAAATAAATAGTGGTGGACGATACTTCCCTGGAAATAATTCAATATCCTCTTGTGGTGTGACATCTATCTCCCCGGTGTCCTCTCTTAGCTGCTTAGGTAACTCTGGATCATATATGTGGACCTCCTTGGCAAGTTCGTCAAGATGTGATACGTCCAAGCATACCTCCGGTCCATAATCGTATGTGTGTTGCAAAAGGTACGACGTGTCAAAAATATCTGAATCAAAATAAATATCAAATAGAATACAGGATTCAGAAATGGAATGGGTAAAAATATCTCCCTGAGTGGGAGTAGTAAGCTCTGATGAATGCTCCTCAGGTGGATGCTCAGCCTCAGTGGAAGGTAGAGGTGGCTGCAGTAGCTCAATTGCAGGTGAGCAAGACTCTGGATCTATCTGAATGAAGATATCTGTGTCCCAAAGTGTTGTCTCCTCAATGGTATGCTCTAGCTCTGCATGAGGCCTCCTAATCAATATCCTCTGGCTCGACAGGGTGCTCTTTTGCCTTCGTATTAACTATCAGTGCAAGCTCTCTCTGGAATGGTGATGTTGGCTGCTCATGTGTATCAACTTGTGGGAATGTATCATGTGTAGGAGAAGGCTCGCAAGCAATCCAAAAATATAGCATATCCCCCTCAAGACTGACATGGACATCTTCCTCAATTGTTCCTTCAGCCGAAACATGGTTCATAACAAAATTTGCAAATCGTAGCTCAAATGCATCACTGCTGTAATGCTATCTGAACCGCTGAACCTCACTGACTCCATGATGCCCTCCAATAAGTTCTGAAGTGTGTCCTCCTCTAGCAGCGCATATGGCTCCATTTCTGCTTCCTCCACTGCCTCTTCGTCCATCCACTCTTCATATGAAACAGCTGTATCGTAGGATGGGGGATCGATGACGGCACATTCTGGCTATGGTAATATGATTGGCGATGCTTCTTGTCCATAAGATGAAGAAGCCGAACTGATATCTTTGGAAATCCCTGCAACCTTAAGCATGAGCGCACTCATTTCAAGGTCCCTTTTCACCCATTCCAATTTAAGGTTGCTCTTTTCAATCATGGCTAGCATTTCAACCTGGTGTGCAAGAATCCCATCAAGAAAGTATTCTCCCGTCTGAGCACTCTGATCAAAATCTGTGGTCTACATAATATCACCCATAACACATGATCAATAAAGATAAATACCAGGAGAAAAATATCAGTGGCACAAAATAATATAGAAATGATAATAATGGTGGCATGGGTGAAAATTTCTTTTTGTTGATTTTTTTATTTTTCAAATGTTTTTTTCGTAGTCTAATCAACCTAATTGTGACAAATTGGCACCCAACGGGAAACACCTCCCCGGCAACGGTGCCAAAAACTTGATCGCGTCGGGATGTACTCCCAAAACAATGTAGTTTTACCGCAAGCGCACGGTCTAGTGGCAAGCGGGTATCGTATCCACAAGGAGGTGGTGTTGGCTCCAATCTATCTTAAGTTGGCTCAACTACGAAGGTTTATTGGTGGAGATGGTTATGGTGTGATGTAATGACAATGGTGATGGATGTCAGTGTTGATGATAAATATGTCGGTTGTAAATTCAATTAGTAAGAATGTTAAGGGCTAGGGAATCCACACAATGGATTTTCAAGTCATCAATGTGAGTTATGAATTACCATGCAATTAAACTTGGTTTAAGGTGAACTTGTCGCAACTAATTGGAGAACCGGCGCATGCTGTCGTGCTACGCAAGTCTATAGCAATCTAAAATAGAGCCTCGCTATCGTGCAAGCCTAGTCTAAACCACTAGCATTAAGATCGGCAATTATGTCCAATCCCAACTCAAGCTCAATGTCGCGCAACTTGAGTTCGGATCTAGATCATGATAGTTCATATGCTTTCACCATCGTGCAACGAATATGAGTATAGGAGAACAATAAAAATGCTAGCTTTGGTCGCTATCACAGCTCGGGTCGAGTAGCGATTTCAGCACTGCAGTGTCAACTTGCAGAAATTCCCCAGATTCCATCCGACCTCCGATTGGCACATTCTTGGCAGCTTTGGAACCGTCATGAAGTCTACTATCCATAAAAATATAAGAAAAATACTTTGCCAACTTGAATGATAGCACATCTTAAAAGAGTGAGAGTCTGTCTGAAAATCTGGGCGCTCATGCCATTCGGGCGAGTAGGATTTCTCACTCTGGAGAGTGGACTTCCTACTCAGCCGAGTAGGATCCACTGTAGACCTCCAGAATGTCAGAGAGTCAGCTTTGATTTTTTCAGAATGTCTGACTCCACTCGGGCGAGTGGAGTTCTTACTCGGTCGAGTTGAAATTACCACTCGGTCGAGTGCACTTTGGCACTCAGGCTTGGCAGATGTCGATGTATCTGTGTTACTCGGGCGAGTATGATTTTTCACTCGGGCGAGTGGGTCGCGTCACTCGACCCAGTGGCATGTTTCTGAACTCTGTTCTTCTCTTCCTCGCCTCCTCGTCGATTCTTTCGATTTCCTTCTTCTTCCACTCATCCTCCAGCACTGTTACCTCCTTGATAAGGCCATGTGCGATGCTCTGGCACGCGTGCAGGTCCTCTAGGCTCATTTTTGCTCCCCATTGCTCCATATTTCCTGAAATCGAAAGAAAACAAGAAAAGTGAATAGTATCGAAATATCGTCGAATAATCGTGAAAATCATGATATGAGCAATCGAAATGGCGTGCGAATATGCAGAAATAAAGTATAAAATATGAGCCTATTTGGGAGTGATATTTTCGCCGATTTGGACAGGAAGCGCCTCAGTGCCGCGATCTGGTCGTTCAGCCTCTGCAGCTCATTGATAGTGGTTGGTTCTCTCATGTTGATTAGAGTATCAATTTTATCTAGGTTAGCCTCAATGCCGCAGTTGGTCATCATAAAGCCTAAGAACTTCTTAAACTTCACCCCAAATGTGCACTTCGTGGGGTTGAGCCTGAAGTTGTGCTTCAGTAATTGGTCAAATGTCTTCCGGAGGTCGGTGAAGTGGTCAGCCTACCTCTTGGACTTGACTAACATGTCTTCCACGTAAACCTCCAGGTTCCTTCCAATCTGGGAGCCGAAGACTCTGTCGACCATCCTTTGATAGGTCGTCCATGCGTTCTTTAGACTAAAGGGCATCTTCGTGTAGCAGAACGTCTCACGATCGATGATGAACGACGTTTTCTCCTCGTCCTCCAGGTCCATTTGAACCTGGTTATATCCAGAGTAAGCGTCCATGAAGCTGAGCATCTCATAGCCCAAGGCACTACATATGAGGCGATTGATGCAGGGCAGGGTGTAGCTGTCCTTGGGACATGCCTTGTTGAGGTCAGTGAAGTTTACGCACATTCGCCACTTGCCACTTGACTCTTTCACTAATACTATGTTGGCTAGCCAGTTGGGGTACCAGACTTCTCTGATGAATCCAGCCTCGAGTAGGCACTCAACTTCCTCGGCCACTGTCCTCATCTTCTCGCTGCCCAAGTTCCTCTTCTTTTGCCTGATCGGCTTGAAGTTGCGGTCGACGCGTAGTTGGTGGGTGATTACCCGGGGGTTCATCCCAGGCATGTCTTCGGGTTCCCAAGCAAAGACGTCCAGGTTGGCTTTTAGGCATTCGATCAGTCATCCCTCATAGCGTGGTTGAGCTTTGATCCGATAATACGAACCTGCCTTCCATGTCGGTGACGGGAATAAGTTCTGGTTTCTCGACAGGAATGGGTCTCGAGTTATCCGAGCCCCCTCTCTGGTCGAGAAGTCCATCAGGTTGTACCGGTCTGCGTCATGCTCCTGGCTGGATAGCGGTAGCAGGTTCTCGATCTTGCTGGGTCGCCCTTCATCCTCCCAGCTCCCTCTAGGATCTTGAACTTGACCATTTGATGGAGGGTCGAGACAACATCCCCAGCCGCATTAAGGAGAGACCGGCCGATTATCCCATTATAAGCCGACCCGACTCTCAAGGCCATAAACTCTATCGTTAGAGTGATTGAGTGGGGTGGCTCCCCGAGCGTCACTGGGAGGCAGATCATTCCTATGATCAGAGTAGAATGTCTTGTGAAGCTGACTACGGGACCCGAACATGGCTCCAGGTCATCCGCCCCAACCCCATCTTCTCTAACGTTGACATGAACATGATTTCGCATGAGCTTCCCATGTCGACAAGCAATCGTCAGACCAGGAGGTATCGATGACTGCCGAGACAACCAGCACGTTATCGTGCGACAGCTCAACCCCCTCCAGGTCCTTCTCGAAAAAGCAGATGGGTTGAGGGCCATCTCCGGTCTTCTCCCGGTCCATGTCCATAGCCGTTGCTCCCAGGATGCTCGGTTCCTTGGTTTGGGACGGGCGTCTGGTGGCCTTAAAGGAGTGGACTTTGGTAGAGCATGGTGTGGGCGATGTCGCGGTTGTGCCCTGACGTGCGTTTATATTTCATATATTCACGCACGTTTTCTTTTGTGTTTTTCCGTTATTTTCCGTCGTCCCGTATCCGTTTTCTCATATTTTCTAGTTTTCTTTCACTTCTCCATGTTTTTTAGTGTTTGCAGGAGTTTGCCAGTATAGGGGACACATAACAAAGATATCATAAGTCCCCGGAGCAACGGTAGGAGTCACATGTGATCCAGGGGTTAAACGGCAAAGATTTCTATCTTTCACCCCCCACCCGATCGGTTGGATACAGCCAACCGATCGGGTGATGCACGCGTGCACGACCTGGACAGCCGTTGAAGCAAGAGAGCATCAACCGACCGGGTCAACCGACAGGTTCAACCCAACTGTCTTCTCAGGAATTTGGAGCTGAACTCCAACCGATCGGGTGACCTTCACCCGATCGGTTCATCTGTAGCCGATTCCCCAAAGACACGACCCGGAGAGCTCACCTGATGACCAGCTGACCGTGCCAAAGCGTCACAACTTTCTGTTTATTTGGGCGACGTTTCCAACCGATCGGTTGATAAATCAACGGATCGGTTCACTTGGTGAGCTCAAGATCCAAACGACCAGAAGCTTCCACCAACCGATCGTGTCGCGTGACCGGGTGAAGTCCTGAAGAGCGCTGTCGAAGAACGAAGCAGGTCACCCGATCGGTTGATTCTTCAACCGATTGGGTGACGTCGTTTTCTATATATGTTAGCCCTAGTTTTTCAAAAACGAGAGCTGTGTTTTTGGGCTGTGTTTATTTTCTGTTTTCCCTCTATTGCGACGGCTGGAATTTTATACTTATTTGCAAGTGTTTCGATCTTTGTAAAAATTTAATACATTGTTAATTGCATTGCTACTACTTCATTTCTATTGCCCGATCATGTTTTTAACCGTCAATTTTCATTTAGATTGCTTTTTACCTAAAATGTGTGAGTAGTTCCCAAATCTGGGATTTTGGTGGAAACCCCTTCATGGATTCTCCCTAATGCGTCCATAGGATAGGAAATCGATAGGGATTAGGAATCTATAGGTTACGCGGGGTGTTTTATTGTCATCGGCGGGAAAAAGACCGCCTTTGACCGTTGGACCAAGGGGGAATAAACTTGGCGGTTGACTCCCTAGCCATAGCTCACACCCTTAGCGTAGACATCGAATCTTAGCGCGTGGGAGTGGCAGAATGAGATGTTGGGAGTTATCATTGCGAGCTTAGTACTCCCAGAGTCGGTCAGTGTTAATGGACATGGGAATGCCCACTGACCGAACCCAGGTAGTCCGACGTATCATCCTGGGCACCGACCGGAATATTGGGCCCATGGGACGCTGGTATCACTCTTAGAGGCAACGTCTCACCATTAAACCCTAATTCCGATCGTCGTCCTATCTGCCGGCCGTATTAGCAAGAACACATGAAAGGGTGAAAACCGAAGTCCCGGGTTGCTCTTTATATTGTTTAACCCCGTATTTACATTCCGTGAAAACCCATCCATCGATTCGGGCTAGCTCATCCATAGGGTGAATTTGGTCCTTTCTTACACAAGCACAACCACGCCTCCCTGTGTTTGACCCCCAAGCCACACTACAACACTGTGTGCTTGCTGTTATAAATATTTAAATCTCGTGCCCCCAATCTCATATTGTACTTGCATGATCACACACATCTTTTGAGGGGACGTCATGCCCCTCTGTCCCTTGGCATGCGGGCGTGCCATTTTCGGTGTGGTTGTTTGACGTGGATTTAGACTCGTCATTCCCATAGACTGTACCAGATGTTTCGGGGTGTTTTCTCACCACTGGTTGATAGTTTGGAGGTCCATGGGTCATCGCAGTCACGTGAGATGCGTGCGGCCTCTGGAGTCGGTTATCCGAGCATTTGCTTCGGTGGAAACGCTTGGATCTGTGCATCGATGTACCAAATGGTAGCTTCGTCAGAACGCCGGCTTCCTGGAACGATCGGTCGAACGGGCCAGGGGCTCGAGAGCGCTCGGCACCGGACGATGGACGTCGAAGGGTAGTTTCGGCTAGTTGAAGTCTCTTCTGACCTTCACAGACGAGAGAGCTCATCCAGGGGTCAGCCCTTGGTTCCAACCAAGTCCCCTCTGATGCCTAAGTCAGCACTTGTCTGAAGGATGCTTGGTGGGATCGAGTATGGTTCATGGAGAGACCAATACGTGAATCCTCGGGTCGAGCTTTGGAGGAGAAATGTGTGAAGTTGAAGAAAGGTCTTGGAGAGGTGGAATACCTGAGATCTCAGTATTCAGGATTCGATACCTTGGTGTTTTGTGTTTTTGACCTCTTGTAGGAGTCCGCATGTCAACGCTTTTATGGCGTCCTGTCATCTCGCCCATCGTGCCCGCCCGCTTTGATGGTCCCTTCAATGGTGATCAAGGCAGGCTTGATCAGGGGAGCGGTTTTCCCAAAGGGCGGGAGGCCAACAGTGTACCGGGTGGTGGTACCGGGCCGCGATGCCCTGGTCTCGCTTATAGGGCCTTTTGGGCTTGGGCCCAGTTCAGCTTCTTGGTCATGAGGTTGGCCCATCTCTCTTCGACACATTCGCGGGTCCTATCTCTTCATAATACCATGTATCTGTTGGGGTTTTGGCGGACCCCCAGAGCTCGGATCTGTGTCCGTCCTAAGTCGGGTGGACCACAGAGGCACAAAAGCGCAGCGGAAATCGGAAATCAAAATTTTCTAGACTAGCTAAACTATTTAGCTAGGCTCTGAGGGAGCCAGAACCTAGCCCGATCTAAGCCAACTTGGGGTGGATCTGACCACCCCAAGAGGGATCTACTCTAAAGCAACTAATTAAATCTACACTAAAAACTACTTAACCACATACCCGGAATCTTGGCCCTGGAGCAGGCAAGATGTACCGCACCGTCTTCAGAAGCTCCTCGTAGCCGAGCCTCTTTGACTCGATCCACCTGAGCCACCTCGCACCCTCGCACCGATTCGCCCGAGCCGACTTTTGCCTCCGAGCCGATCACACGCGGTAGAAAGTTTCACTTGAGAAGAACCAGCTTCTTAGACGTCCGGATCAAAATCCAAACCCCCTTCGTAGTCTTGCTAGGACTACTCCGGAGAACAGGAAGAGAGAGAGAGAGAGAGAGAGTAATTTAGTTACCAATCGAGCTTGCTCTAAAAGTCTGGAGCTACTCGATCGATGACTTGGTGTGTTTTTCAACGAAGAGAGTGCACCCCTATTTATATAGGGAGTCAGCACTCACTCCTTCGTTGCGAGCAATGTGGGACATTCGCAAAATCGGAGAAAAACAATTAAGCCAATTTGGCTTAATTTCTAGTTTAAGTGAGCTTTTCATAAAAGCAAACTTTAACTAATTAATTCTCATTGCACATTAAACCTTAGACACCAAACAAGCTATCAATCCGAAGAGCTTCAAATGGTGAACGCGTAGGAACCGACGGTGACGAATTTCGACTTCGTTTGACCCCTCAAACAATTGCTCAAAGTTGAGCAAATTATCAAAATTCGTAGCCGTCATTTGGGGTTTCAAAAAACCCTAAATTGACTTAAGTTGCGGGCGCGCCCGCTAAGCTTAGTGGGCGCGCCCGCCCAAGGGGGCAAAGGCGGGCCACACGCCCGCTGGGCAGCGGGCCGTGCCCGCTGCATGCAGCGGGCTGCGCCCGTTTGCCTTTGCCTATGGGCTTATTAGCCCAGTGGGTCTAACCCACTTCGCCTTGGACTGTTTTCACGTTTTCGGGCTCGTTTGAGCTCCGATTTGGACACGGTTTGAACCTGAGTTTTGATCGGGACGATCCCGTCATCCAAGTAACCCTTTCCAATATATATATGTTCCTACTAAATTTGTCTTAACCAATTTACGACACGTTTAATCATAGTTTGCATCAAATGCAATGTTTGTCATTATTGCTATTGCGACTAACTTTCACAACAAGCTTTGTGAATATCATCAAATGATATTTCTCTCTATTCTATCTTCCTATTACTAAGATACAAACACTACTCGGTATGAGACCCTACAGCCTGACCTTACTATAGGTTAGGGCTCGGAACCCCTAGACGACGGTCACTACGAGCAGTAGCTGTCGTCCCTGTTTCAGAATCATCATAACGTGATCGACCCTTTGAAAAAAGCATCATTGGGTTTACATTGGCTGTGTCAGTGATGAACTCCGTTAGCCGTAGTCCCTTCGTCAAGACTGTATTCTTGTTGGCCTAGGGTATGGTTTACTGTCAACCCTATTAGACAACATTGATCAGTATACGGCAGTCTTTATTGTATACACGTTGTACTTCTTACAACGCACCCCGGCCGAGGATTAACATAAAGACCGTACTAAGCCTGTAACACTAACTTCCCTTTAACGGAAGTGACGAATCCCATCTTAGTCATCTACTTGCCTCGAGAGCTTCGGGTGCAGCTCAACCTAAGATCTTTCAGCAGTCCTAGCCTCAAAGCTAGATCATAGGTCTAAGCTACACCGTTCACTTACAGGTTTGTACAAATGACTTCAGGTCTTAAGGACCAGCTAACCTATCATCACCCTAGAGTTATTAAAGACAGTTCAGTTAAAGTCAACCATTTAATAACTCTTATGTGGTCGTTCAGTGAACTCATTCTCTAATGAGCACATGTGTCTCGTCTCCAACTTCACCAAGTCGAATGACAATGAGATCATCATTACCCTAAGGTAAGACTAAGACACAATGGTCTATCCGATGTGTCGATATCCAATTCTCGACACATCTATGACCACGAACCGTTTAAGACTTACGTTTATTTTCGGTCGCTTACTTACTCATAATCGAGATCTGATCTAGATACGTAAGGACCTAACTATAAGTCTATGGATATTATCTAAGTATATTAATACGAACTATTTATACTTAGAATAATAGGTACCATATACGGTATGAACAAGATGAAGGATCCTATCAAAACAACGTTAGGATCGATAAATGAAGTTGAGACTTACGCTTTCGTACGCGGCACGGTAATCTCGGAACTTCGCCCTCGGATTCGCCACAAATACTTCGTCACGGAGGATCGAAGCAGAGTTTCACCGCCTAAATCTCTAACTAGAAGAGGATTTTAATGGAAGGGAGAAGAAGAACATAAGATGCCTTATGTAAACTTATGGCATGGAAAGTGTGAATGAATGCCTTACCCTTGGGTCCTATTTATAGGCTTTAGGGGTGGTTATTGTAGGAAATAACCAATTATAAGCTTATTAGCCTATATTAGCACATTCATTTATCTTCTTCTTTATCCACTTATCAAGTGCCATTTTGCACTTATAAAGTGGCTTTTTCCACTTATCGAGTGGCTTTTTCCACTTATCGATTGGTCCTTTTCACACGAGAAAAGGTTCCCTTCGTGCACGCCTTCGTGCACGCGACATCTGAGGTCCGTATACCCTCATACATCCCCTCATGGGTGTATTTATGTCGTCCATATCCAACATCTCCCACTCACACTTGAGGGGATTGTAAGGAAACTTATTTTCCTCTAACTCTTCTGTTTATCATACCGAGAAATAGGCCGTGTGACCGTCATGCGCATAGAGTCCGCTGTTGTGCACTTGTTAGAGATACACAACACTCCTCGAGGTGCAAAGTTGAGTAGATCAACGCATGCTTTACCCTAGATTATTTCTTCACATTTCTTATACTTTATATTCAACAATTGAATCCCATCTGGATTGCAATTGGCTGGCCAGCTTTGAATCTTTAAAGTCCAAATGTGAATGCAAAATTAATCTTCCTCTTCTTGCGATCCTTTCGATCTTGACTTGACTTGCTTTTCTAACATGCCCCGCCGGACCGAATTAACCATAGTCCATAAGTAACATGCTAAGATAGCAATCACCCGGACAAATCTAAAGGAACCAATTAGAGTCCATAAGGGTAATGAATTAAGACCCATGTGGTCTTTGGGTCTCACATAATAGTAAACTTATTTACTATTCTAACCCAATGGTAAAAAAATGCATATGTAGTATGAATACGTATTACAACATCGCTCCTTTCCCAGGGAGTGTATGTCTCAATGATGTTGTAAGGATGATGATCAGACACCACAATGTCTGACTTTGAGTCCCTTTTTCTACTCAAATAATCCTTTGGACTCACATCCCGCATTTAGACAGATAGGATTTCAAAAATCCTCTTAGATCTTCTGTAAGCATCCATATGATGCAGATCTTTCATGCGACCATTTTGTTTAAGTCATGACTCTAAATCATCCATCTGATGATTTTGACTTTAAACAGGTCGCATCTCTATTCTATCCGTCTGATAGAATAAGGCGGTTGCTCATGTGAGAGAGCCAACCTCAATCTGTCCGACATACTAGAAAGTATAGCTGAGATTTCAAAAATGTACACAAACATTTCTCAAGAAATTCATATGCAATGTTTGAAAAAGAACATATTCTTTTATTAAATTTGATCATTTACAAACATGTGAATTTACATTTGTACAACTCAGCTCTTAAGCAATCCTTGGGATGATAAGTGTTTGTAAAACACATCTCTGGGGATCATCTTCGTGAGCGGATCCGCTATCATCTCATGCGTAGATATGTACATTATGTCCATCTTCTTGGTCTTATCATAGTCTTTTGCAAATTTGTAGCGGATATCAATGTGTTTGGTCTTACAATGAAATTTAGGATCTTTGACATAAGCTATAGATGCTTGACTGTCGTTGTGTATAGGTACAGCACCTGAGTCACTTGCATCAATTAGCATGTCTAAGAATTTCCTAAGCCAAACAGCCTCTTGGACTGCCATGCTAAATGCTACAAACTCGGCTTCCATAGTTGAAAGTGCGATGCAGGATTGTTTCTTGCTACTCCAGGATATTGCACCAGATCCGAGTAGAAAAACATATCCTGAGGTCGATCGTCGCTCATCGAGATCACCCGCCAAATCAGCATCAGTGTAGCCTTCGAGCCTCAAGGCATCTCCTTGATAGCATAAAGCAAAGTCTGCAGTTCCTTTGAGATACTGCATTATCCTCTTAACCGCTTTACAGTGTACTTGCCCTGGGTTGGATTGGTAATGACTTACCATTCCAATGGCAAAATAGATGTCCGGTCTTGTACACATCATAGCGTACATAAGACTACCAACTGCACTGGAATATGGAACTTTTTCCATAATCTCTTTCTCCTTTTGGTTCTTAGGACATGATTTCAGACATAAATTATCGCTTTTGCTTATAGGAGTATCAATGGACTTACAGTCCTGCATATTAAATCGTTCTAGAACCTTCTTTATATATGTCTCCTGTGAAAGAGAAAGAAGTTTCTTCGAACGATTCCTTGAAATCTTAACTCCAAGGATATATGCGGCTTCTCCCATGTCTTTCATCTCAAAAACTGATGAAAGCCAAGCCTTGATATCCATCACAAAGCCCTTGTCATTTCCGGCTATTAAAATGTCATCTACATATAGAGACATGATAACATACTTGCTTTTAATCCTCTTGATATATACGCAGTTATCTTCATCAAGCATGGTAAAACCATTTGATAAGACAACTTCTTGAAATCGTATATACCATTGCCTCGAGGATTGTTTAAGACCATATATGGATTTAAGAAGTTTACAAACCTTATGTTCGTTTCCTTCTTTTACAAACCCTGTTGGTTATTCCATATAGATCTCCTCGTCCAATTCTCCATTGAGAAAGGCAGTCTTTACATCCATTTGATGTAATTCGAGGTCTAAGCAAGCTACCATTGCCAAAATCAGGCGAATCGAGGTAAAATGAACAACAGGTGAGAAGGTCTCTTCGTAGTCTATCCCTTCCTGTTGCGTAAAACCTTTTGCGACAAGGCGAGCTTTATATATGTCAATAGAGCCATCAGCCTTATGCTTGATCTTGAGAACCCATTTGTTCCCAATAGCTCTACGTCCTCTGGATAAGTCAACTAAGTCCCAGACTTGGTTAACTTTCATGGATTCTAACTCCTCTTGCATCGCTTCCATCCATTTGTCTTTAGCAGGGCAAGATACGGCCTGTTTGAAAGTAGCAGGCTCGTCATCTTCTTGTAGTAAAGTCATAAAGGTTTGCGGAAATTCATCCTCAAATCTTAGAGGAGCCAACCTTGTACGACTACTACGTCGTATTTGAGATTCTTCAAGTCCTTGTTGACTCGAATTTAGATCAATTCTAATATCACTCCCACTTGGAATGTCGTTAGAATTGCTCCCACTTGGATCATTATTCCCGTATGAAATAGGATAATCGTCATTCGTATAATCCCTTTGGCCATGGCCGATCTCCCCCTTGCATGGGGTGGCCGCATGCACTCCTCCCCCTCGACGGGGTGGTCGTGGTGGTTTATAGGCCGTAGCCAACCCCCTCTGCATGGAAAGGGGGGGTGCGTTGCCTTCATAGCCCATTTGGCCATGGTGATCAAGCACCAAAAGTCATCTTCTCTGATGTAGATAACTACCATCATCTTCCTCGATGAAGCACCCGTTCGTCGATGAAGCACCCATTCGTCGAGAAAGTAGTTATTCTCTAATGGCCGTGTGCCAAAAATGAAAAAATAACACACTTTAAAGTTCGTAAACTACGCGCTCTACATGAAGAGAGTTCACATTCCCCATGAATGGAGACTCGGCATCCATGAAGAGTGCGAGCTTGACGACGTGAACGGTCGGTTCTTCCCGTCACGGAGAGTTTCTACCATATCCGTAATGGTAGGAGACCCTAACGTGAACAGAACAACCGCTGCGTTCTCTCCGTCACGAAGCGTTCCTACCATATCCGTAATGGTAGGATACCCATTCGTTAAAAAGACAACGCCTCGTTCATCGGTTCGACGGGGCGGCGGTTTGTCCGGGGCGAACCCGTATGGCTCTGATACCAATGAAGGATCCTGTCAAAACAACGTTAGGATCGATAAATGAAGTTGAGACTTACGCTTGCGTACGCGGCACGGTAATCTCGGAACTTCGCCCTCGGATTCGCCACAACGGTCGATACTTCGTCACGGAGGATCGAAGCAGAGTTTCACCGCCTAAATCTCTAACTAGAAGAGGATTTTAATGGAAGGGAGAAGAAGAACATAAGATGCCTTATGCAAACTTATGGCATGGAAAGTGTGAATGAATGCCTTACCCTTGGGTCCTATTTATAGGCTTTAGGGGTGGTTATTGTAGGAAATAACCAATTATAAGCTTATTAGCCTATATTAGCACATTCATTTATCTTCTTCTTTATCCACTTATCAAGTGCTATTTTGCACTTATAAAGTGGCTTTTTCCACTTATCGAGTGGCTTTTTCCACTTATCGAGTGGTCCTTTTCACACGAGAAAAGGTTCCCTTCGCGCACGCCTTCGTGCACACGACATCTGAGGTCCGTATACCCTCATACATCCCCTCATGGGTGTATTTATGTCGTCCATATCCAACACAAGACGTATACTTATGGATAAATGCCTTATGGGCATATATTCTCCTACAGTATCATCCAAAACTTAAGAAGTAGGCGAAAGCAACCAGGCCCAAATAGGATTTAAGAAAGTAAAACTTTGTCCAATCCTATATTCTGCCATAATCATTTAAGGTTATACTACCTTTTTCTCTTCATTTATCCATCCTTTTCACCCCGTTTTTCTTTTTTTAGAAGCATCATGTTTTTTCTTTCTTTTGTGTGCTTGCATGTTGATTTTAATTTTATTTTCCCTATTTTCTGTTCTTTGTTTTGCTAGATGAATTCTCTTTGATGTTATATCTTATGCTTTTGCTGCTGTCACAACGATTATTCTTCATGCCATGGTACTTAGAGTATTTCATAATCTTGATCTTTATAAGTACTTGCAATTAAATCTCTTTTGATGATCTCTCTAGTTAAGTGCATGAAACCTATTGAAACCGAATGTGTAGAGTAGTGTTTAGTATGCTTTCATTGGATACACACCAAAATTCATGCATCACTAGCATATTTGAAGCCATGCTATTATCTCTTATTCAAATTCTTGTTGTGTGCTTAGTTTGAAAAAATTTACCACTTGAATGCACTATTTGTTGATAAGAATAGGAATGCACATGCTTATAAATGAGTTTAGTTGATGCATTATCTTACTGAACTGTTTGTACACGCTTTTGAGTGAACCGAGTGTTATATTAATTCCTTCTCCACATATTCTATATATTCTCTACATGTCACTTGATTTTCCTCCCCAACTATTTTTATCACATCCATTCCCAAAATTTCCTACAACTACAAAGTTCGCTCCAAAAAGATCAAAAAGTTAAAAATGAGCCAAAGAGCCAAAAGGAGCCAAAAATCAATAATTCAATTCCTATTGCTCCTACAAAAATAAAAAAGAAGAAACAAATTTTCAAAAATCAAAGAAAAGTTCAAATTTCATCTCTTGGAGCCAATACATATACTTCTGGGAAAACGAAAACAAAAATTCATATTCCACCAAAAATTCTTTGGATGTGATACATCAATTCAAGCTTGGGGGAAAAATCTTTTGACCAAATGAGTGAGCATGACATTAGAGTGGAGCTGTGCACGAACGGAAAAGTTTGATAATCCTGAAACTTAACGAAACTATTGAGTTACAGGGATTTCCTACGATTTGATATGCGTATGTATATGTCTTGACTTTTATTCTATTCTGTGTTGCATGCCTGGTGTGAATTTTCTACGCTTCAGTCATATCTTTTGATTGAAAAGTATGTAGCCAATATTATGTATATTTGATGCTATAAAACATAGGATGTGGATACAGGCCAAGTGTATGAACTCTAGAGAGATCCCTTTTATTCAATCTTAAACTCTCAAGTACTTCATTTATTTAAGATATGAAACCTATGTGGTAGCGTGTGAGTTATTTTCAGTGTTGTTGTGATATGTGGTGAATAACATGAGATGTGAGAGAATAATCTAGCGACCCTCTCCTCTTTGAGTTCTTTTTCGTTCTATTAATTTCACTCCCGGTGAACTTCCTATTCGTCTTCCTCGAGGACGAGTAAGAGGTAAGCTTGGGGGATTTTGATGTGTCCATATTTTCTATACTTTTATCGCATCATTTAATACCATTTTAGTTAATCGAAACTCACTTTTATCGCTCATTTGATCGTTTATTGGATTATATTACTTTCGGAGCTTTATTCTTAATTTCAGGATTTTCGAGGCGATTTTGGGCAAATTGGAGTTATGGACACATCTGAGCTAGCCGGAGCATCAATAGCATGGTCTACTAAGTGCTTGACTTGGTGGGAAGCGGAGATTTGAGGAGAAGAAGAGAGAGGAAGGAGAATGGAAGCAAGAGGATGAAGCCCAAAACCCCTTTCAACATTTCCAGGACACTCGGTCGAGTGGCTCATGCCACTTGGTCCGAGCAGCTACAGCCAAAGAGAGGAGCTTCAACACCTTCCCAGACTGTGAATTTAAAGACCACTCGGGCCAAGTATTCAAGTTACTCGGTCAAGTGAATAATCAGGCAGAGTGACATCTTCTAAGTCAAAGTCACGTTCTGAACTCGACCGAGTGGAATCAGTCGCTCGGTCGAGTAGGCGAGGCAAAAGAGAAACTTTTCGACACTTAGCCACTGATAAGAGCAAGAAAGACACTCGACCGAGTAGCGTTGATACTTGGCCGAGTATGATATTTAACAGAACGACGTTTTCAAGGCTTCTACGACCCACTGCCACTCGACCGAGAAGACATGGCCACTCGACCGAGTGCCAAGCTGACTCTGTCGAGTGGAATATGAGGTAGAGCGATGATTTGAGCCCAAGCATAAGCCTCTGCAGCTCGACCGAGTGGCACCTCCGCTCTGTCTGAGAAACTATCTCCCCCGCTTGAAGGCTAAGGGGCCGACGAGCGACGCGGCTCGATTCGGACCAAGCGGCACCGTCGCTCAGTCGAGTCGGGCGGATCTTCAGCCCAGATTTGAGCCGACCCTTTGGGTTTTTATTTGTTTTTGTGGGTCTTGACCCATATGTATAAAAAGAATATTTCCTTCCTATGTTAGAAATACCTATTTGATAGAGTTTTTAGAGTTAGTTTAATTTATTAGCCGTCGCTATTGCTTTTGGAACAAAGTTTGGATCTTTGGAAGTTTTTGCGCGTGGAATCATGTTGGATCTTAATTCTCTGAAGGATATTTATTGTTTCTCATTGGTTTGGTATCGTTCTCTTTACCCATCTCTATTGATTTGATGAGTATTATTGCGATGATGTCTTATTCTATTGTTATTATTGCTTTTATTTCTTTTTCCATGAACCGTGAGTAGTTCTATATAGGGCTAATGGATGAGCCCTAGAAATTTAGGGTTTAGATGTGAAAGTTGTGACTTTTAGGTTAAATTGGTGAAAAGGGATGTGATGTGGTTGATCTAACCAAGTCCATAGCGTTCTCATCTAGGGTTTGTGATCCACGTTAGTGGCACTTGCCCGAGAAATTATTCTATAGGCTTGATTAGGGTCGTTAGTGAATTTACTTAGGGTTCGTGATCCACGATAGTGGCACGCACGTTAAGGGTCTCCACTAATACCATATATCACTAATTGATGATCTACGATAGTAGCATCAATAAGAGCCATCATATCACAGATCAACACTCTAATTCACGATAGTGACGTGGGTGGAGATTGAGAATAATTGTCGATCGTAATGCACGAATCGTGTGCAAGGCCATCCACGATGGTGGGGCTAAGCACGGGATACATTAGATGAGTAGTTCAACGATAGTTGGCTACGAATTTCACATTCAAGATGCGACAATCTTGCCCTATAAAATCAATCCAACCTAGAAATTATAACCTAGCATCGACATCCGACGATCCTAGTGGTAACTCCTAATGCCCTAGTTTTCATTCTTTTGATATTATTTTTGAGAGGATTACCGTGACAAACTTCTTGGATACACCCATAGCTAACAAAGTCATACAACTCTGAAATAAAACCTAAGACCTTAACCAATCGCATCCCTGTGTGATCGACAAACTTTCTATATTACAAAGCCCCGACACCATGCACTTACGGACTCAAATAATGATCACAGTGTAGACACAGAGATTTTATCTTGGTTCGGCCCAACCTTGGCCTACGTCCAGTCCTGACCACCTCGGGATTTAATCCACTATAGCAACAAGCTATACAAGCACCTAGCTTCCCTTACTTGGAATTTCCAACACCTAGTTACACCTAATTAGGATTTTCCATGTAAACAACTAGTTACAACCAACTAGGATTTTCAACACAAACTTCCCTTATAACTCGAGAATTACAAACTCAAGTCTTCTCCAAAGACTTTCATAACAGATATAAAATGCGTACAAGATTTCTTATAACCCAATAAAATATAAGTGTAAAATGTGGCTTTAGAAAATCTGAAACTTTTGATCAAATAAATGATATATATGAAACACAATTTGATCAAAAATTTACCTTGAAAATTAATTCTCTAAAATTTGCTCTTAGTCTTTAGAAATCAATAATCAAGTTTTAATCTTTAAGAAATATGAACTTTAAAACTTGCACAAAGACTAAAATGAAAGACTTGTATTTCGAATCTAAAAAAGAAAGCATTTAAGCTTGGAGATCAAAATGAACATGTATTCAAAAGAAAATGCTAACTAAAATACTGAGAATGATCTTAAAAGAATTTAGCACAAGGATTAAAATTAGTAGCCTTTTGAAATGAAGAACAGAAAATCAAGCTTTGAGCACTTTTGAGTAATAGAGAGATTTCTTAGATTTTGAAAATGTTGTGTATAAAAGTTTTGAAATCAATCTATTTATAGAGAAATAGTAGCACAAATTCTGCTAAAAATTGTTTGAAATCAGCTCCAAAAGTCAACTACAATGGCTAGCTAACTGCTAGTAAAAATCAAGGCAGATTTCCAAATCTTTCTTTAGTTGACCCAGATAGTCGACTATCTCTCCATATATTCTGCTATCTCTGTCAGATAGTCGGATATTTTATCAAATAATTGGCTATTATTTTGACAGAGCGTTTTGAGAAAATCCCTGACAAAAGTAGTAGGCTATCAGACTATAATAGTTTGCTATTATAGGATACTACAGTTTTTATACTTCAAAATACTTCAAAAATAATTTATAAAAATTATATTAGAGAAATATATTAAGTAATATATTTTAAAATCATTTCTCAATGAATTTTGCATGTGTGTGTAAAATATAATTTGGCATTTCACATTCTAAGTGTTTACTCACACAAACATACATCTAGCTCTTCATTCTTCATTCTTTATATTAAGCCAACTTCTCTTGAAACAAAATCATTAGTCCATATATCACTTGTGCACATCATCAAAATCCACTGGGTGGGTCTCAATATCCCAACACTAGATCCCTTTCCATTCTATTTGTTTCTCCTTATTCCGCATATCCATCTCACGTAGCTAACCACGGCCTACAATTGAATTAGTACTCAATCCCCCAACCTCCCTGCAGACAGACCGTATAGCGCTACGATGAAAGCCGTGCGCTAGCGATTTACAAATATATAAAACTCCCAACAGGAATAAAAGTTGAACACCTAAAGCATGTGTTCACACCAAAAATGGGTTTGAAAAGTTGATTATTAAAATGACTTCAATGGATTACACATCCATTGATTCCTGTTGTTGGTGACTGCATGGGGACATGCAAGCTTGCATGCTGCTTCATAAATAACACTCAGACCCTCTGTGAATCAGAGTTATTCTCTGATTCAACTAGCATACGAAACACCACCAAATATCTCTCATTTGAGGATTTTTGGGTGTGCAGTTTACACCCCCACAGTACCACAGAGAATAAAATCAGGATCTCAACGCCGTCTTAAAATCTATATAGGGTTTGATGCACCCTAGATACCTTGCACCCCAAACGTGGGAGGCATTAAAAGCATGTCTCAAATACTGTGAATAGATGTATCCACATTCCCAGTACTAGGCTCAATTCGGTTGAAGCATGAAGCTCTACTACTGACCATTTAAAATAAATAAATAAAAATCTATAATCCGAAAATTATGAAATGTGTAATGAGATCATGAAGATCCTTCACATTCAAGAAAACTATTTAACAGTTATTGGATATAGTTACTGATAACAAGAAAATTTGTCAGATCCCACATCCAACTAGAATTGACTTCCCCGAGAAAACTGCTAATACTCTAGCTAGAATTGACATCCCGGAGAATAGATGCAATCCACCAGTAGAAAAAGTGGCTGCTTCTTAAAGAGACAGACCACCAGGCTCCAAGAGTAAATCTCCCAGAAAAAAGAAAAATACCTGGAGGACTTATGACAATACTATCACAGGACAATGAGCTCATGTCCATGATGTGTCCATATTTTACATATTTTCATAGCATCAAGCCATTGCATTTCTTGCCATTTTCACACCCAAATCCTGTATTTTCTTGCGATATTGCAATTCTAACTTTATATTCGAGTTTCGTAGTGTTTTATGGATTTTCAGGGATTTTGGAGCGATTCGGGACCCAATTTGGATATGGACACATCCGGCATACTCTGGAACCTGTTGGCGTATCTCTACAGGAGTTCGCCGAGTTTTGGAAGCCTACGGGAGGAGCAGAGGAAATTGCCAGGAGGGGAGGAGAAGCTGCAAAGAAGCAGCTCAGGATTTCCCAGGTGACTCGACCAAGCAGAGCAGCTGCTCAGTCGAGCAGTGGCAAGGCGAAGAATGGAGCAGATACGCAGGCTGCTCGGACCGAGCACCCATGGTGCTCGGTCGAGCAGCTCCTATCTTCGAAGCACGATCAACCTCCTACTCAAGCGGAGCAGATCGTATGGCAACCGAGTCAGTTGTCTGCTCGATCGAGCATGGCTGACTCGAGCCGAGCAGACAGAGTGGCATATTTTAGAGAAGCACGACTCCCTGACATACTCGATCGAGCGGGAGGGCTGCTCGACCGAGCAGCCCGACCGAGCAAGCCCCTGCTCAACCGAGTCACTGACTCGGTCGGCGACACTGAAGGCTATTTTTGCAATTTCTCGCGTGGCCGTCTGATGCGCGTTTGGGAGTGAAGAGTGGATCTAGGTTGTGCGTTTTGAGGAGTTCATTCTCTTTGCAGTTTTTGAATCACTTTTGGGGAAAAAGGAGATTAGAAATATTTTGTTAGATCAAAACCTAGTTTTTAAACGATTATTGAATTGTTTTTTGGCGTGATCTATTACACTTGCGTTCTGGAAATTTTGGGCTCTCTTTGGAATTATTGTTCGCTGCTTTTCTTCGTTTTTGGTATGTAAGCTATTCAATCTTTATTCAATTAATCCGCTACGATGTTTTCTCTTGCAAAAACCATATTTTTATTCGTTAAAATCGCTATGAGTGAGTAGTCTCTTTTAGGGTTGATGGGTTAGCCCTAAGACTTTAGGGGGGAGATGTAGATCTGGATCTCTAGGTTGAATTAGGAATAAAGGGGAGTATTCTGGTCGATCCTACCGGATCCCTAAGATAACTCGCACTAAGATCATGTCCACGGTCTGTGGAATTGATGAGCTTAAGGAGTATCCTTGGGATTTGAATAGGAAAATCGGTGGATTCAACCAAGTTTCGTGACCATGCCCGGCTCGTGCCTTGAGGGGATCCACCGATGAACTATATCACTACATTGACGGCTACCACCATTGCGTCAATGAGAGCCACCGGAATACCTCGCAATTCTAACCCACGAGAGTGGTATGAATTGAGAGATTAATCCCCTAAACCTAATGAAACGTAAGGATCCTATTCCAACATCAATCTCCGATGGTCTTAGCGGTGATCCCCAAAAACCCTAGTTATTGTTATTGTCAATTCAACAACAAACATCAAAACCAACCTTTCCCAACTGACAGCTATCTCACTCCGAGATATAAAAATAAGCTGAGACCCCAAATACACTGTCACCGTCCCTTTGGGATCCGACATCTTTTATACTATAATTTGATGTCGTCCGCTTGCGGATAGAGCCCGAAATTGACACCTAGGGGCCATACTAAGCCTAGTGATCGTGACACTGCTAGGTGGAATCTAGGTGTAAGTTTCGGGTGCGTCAAGTTTTTGGCACCGTTGCCGGGGACGGTGATAGTGTATCTCAGTTTATTTCTTATTTTGAAGAGTTTGCTAGTAAATCTTACCATCCCTTATCTGACCACACTTTTTATTCTTTTAATTATTACCATGCTGCTGACGGTATTTTTCTGAGTTGTTTTGGTGCATGAACACTCGCTTTTGGGCATTTAATCAAGAGTTATTATTCGACCCAGAGATCGAGAAAACGGCAAGGGCACTGAGGGCCTCAAGTAGAAATCAATCTCCCTCTGGTCAGATGGCAGACAATACTGATGTCCCTCCTCGCACCGGGTCCATCAGGGACCACATGAAGCCCACCTTTGGAAATAATTCTTCTATCCTGAGACCGCAACTGGCGGCAGCTAGCTTCGAGCTGAAGACGGGGCTTATAAATTTAATGCAACAGGATCCCTTACACGGGCATCTTAATAAGAATCCCAACCACCACATCGACACTTTCCTGGCAAAGTGTGACACTTTCAAGGCGAAAGATGTGAGTAATGATGCCATCAAGCTACGTATTTTCCCACTCACCTTGAGGGATAAAGCTTCCTACTGGCTACGGGCCCATCCACCCAACCATTTTACTACATGGAAGAAACTGGCGCTCGCCTTTGTGGACAATTTTTATCCACCTTTGAAGATGGTGCGGATCCGGGGGGGCTATCTCCAATTTCAAACAGCTCCTGCAAGAATCTCTTTACGAGGCCTAGAAAAGGTTTAAGGACCTTCAACATCAATGCCCTCATCACGGGATCCAATCCTGGGATTTGGTTTAGAGCTTCTATAATAGGCTGCAGTCCAGCACCAAAATGATAATTGATGCTGCCGCGTAAGGTGCCTTGCTGGGTAAATCTTCTGAATAAACCATAGACCTGCTTGAGCAGATGACGGCAAATAATCAGCAGTGCAGCGAAGAACAAACCATTGTGACCAGGTCCCCCGAGGTCAAAGCTGCTAGCCATCTTGATTCTCACATCGAGGCCTTGTGCAAACAGGTGGCCAGAATTGAACAACGTTTGGATTCCATCCCAATGACCACCGGCACCCCTGCTTACCATCCTTCAGAGGAATATGGGGAGCACAGTTATATTCCCAATGAGGTACATTATAATGGTGTTGAATCATCGGAGTCTGTGAAATATGTCCAAGGAGAGGGTCGCAACCAATGGCAACACCCGGCTGCTAGAAATCATCCGGGTTTTTCTAACGGAAACCCAAGTGGAGGGCTGCAACCACCAGAATTTCAGAGATTGCCACCCCATCCTCGGCAACAACAAGGACAGCCACAGAATCAGCTGTAGAGTGGGTTTAGGCCAGCTGGGCCATATCGACCATCAGGCTACCAGTTCAATCGCCCACCTCAGCAGGGCTATGCACCATCTCCGCCTCGGTCCAATTTGGAGAGAACTTTAGAGACATTTATGAGTGGGCAAGCCAGATTTAATTAGGACACCTCCGCTCAGTTCAAAAATATAAATACATCGCCTCGATGAGCTGAGGGGCCAGAAAAACCAAGGGAGGTTGCATTCGCAACCGGAGCCGAATCCGAGGACTCAAGCCAATGATGTGGTCTCCGTTACCACACGAGGAGGACCGGCAACTGACCCCGTTATGAATCCGGTAGTGAACAAGGAGCAGTCATAACTTAAGAGGCCATTATTGGCAGTGAAAGAGAAGAGGCTACTGAAGAGCCTACAAAGAATGAGGAGAAGGTAGATTCACCAACCACCACGCCCACAGCGACGACGTCTCTTAATGATGTCGCAAGGAACAAAGTAAGCCGACCTTCACCACCATATCCACAGAGGTTGGCTTTGGCTAAGATGGAGAAGAAATCCTCCAAATTCACGGAGCTTCTAAAGGGCATCCAGCTCAATATCCCATTCATGGATGCCATCACGGAGATTCCCATTTATGCCAAATTTTTAAAGGACCTGATCACATGGAAGAGGAAGTACGAAGAGATAAAGCTCATGGAGGACTCTACCTCCTTTATAAAGAATCATCTCCCCCGGAAGCTACCGGATCTAGGAAGCTTCACTGTTCCATGCTCCATCAGAGGCATGCCCATCAGTCGTGCACTAATTGACTTGGGAGTGAGCATCAACTTGATGCCGCTATCCATATTTGAAAGACTACATACCGGAAGCGAATTGGAGCCAACGAACATGTCCATTCAGCTAGCGGATCATTTGATTACATATCCAGTGGGCATTGCCAGGGACATAATTCTACAGATACCTCCTGGGTTGTGTGTTCTAATTGATTTTGTTATTATGAATATGCCTGAGCGAGGGAGCTCCCAGCTTATACTTGGCCGCCCCTTCATGACGACGGCTGGCGTCTTGATTGATGTCCGTGAAGGGACTCTCTCGTTGAACGTGGGCAACATTGAAGCTGAATTCAGGCTACAGAAACCAATGAGGGAGCATGCCAGAGAGGAAGGAGCTCTATTTGGAGCTCCTAGAAGATGAGGTCGTAGGAGATTATACTTCTGAGGGGGGTCATGAAGGACCCGATAAGAATAGATGTTGACGACGACGGCGACCCAACTTACCACAAAACGGTTGTCGCCTATATCCGAGTGTTGGATGAGGAGCTCTTGGATCATTCTTCGCATTACTAAAAGCCGGAGGCCATCAGTTACGCCATGGAGAAGCCTGGACTGGAAGAATGCCAAATACCGCCACACGGTATCGTTGGTAAGAACAATGCACGAATCGCATGTGCACCAAACAACTGTTGATGAAACAAAGGGAGTCGAGCTCATGACTCAAAACGAGCGCTTATTGGGAGGCAACCCAATCTCTTAGATCTTGGATTTTCTTTTTAAATTTCTTATTTTTACTTTATCTATTTAGGAAAACCAAATAAAAAGGATATTTATTTCTCTTAAAATCACGAAATCATAAAAATTCGATGGGTTCTTCCTGTTTATAGGTTGAACGTGAAGGGAAACGCAAATCGACATTTTAAATAGGAGAAAGCTGGAGGAGAGCAGCAAATTTGAAGAGCAGATCAAAGGAGAAGAGCAAAAAGGGGACACATGTTGCTCGACCGAGCAGCATCTGCTCGGTCAAGCAAGTATGCATAAGAGAGAAGAGCAAAAACATCACTCTATCTACATGGCCCGAGCAACCTTTGCTCGGCCCTAGCAGACATCGACTCGACCGAGCAAATACATGCTCGATCGAGCAGCGCAGGGTCGCCAAAATGAAGAAGAAACGACGTTCTGTCTACACGGCCCGAGCAGTCCATGCTCGGTCTGAGTATCGATCTGCTCGACCGAGCAGACCATGCTCGATCGAGCATAAGAGGGAGTGTTCTAAACTATTTTTCTTTTGTATGTCTGACTCGACCGAGCAGCGGAGCTGCTCGATCGAGTTGATTTTCCTAATTCTTCGGGCCCCACTCCCAAACTAGTGGGGTTATTAAGACCCAACTTGTTTCATCTTTACCCTAAGCATTCTTACCCTAAACTACTGCCCGAGCAAACACCCCTACCCTACTCGATCTACCTTCCCCCGTTGCCGTTCACCTATCCACCGCCCGCGCCACCGTCTGTGCCGCCCGTACGGTCGGCCCCACTTCCTCTCCAGCCAGTCTCTCCGTCTCTCTCCCTCTCTCTCCCTCTCTCTCTCTCCCCCTTTCCCCCTCTCCATCCTCCTCATTCCCTTCCCCCCTTTCTTATCGACGATGGACGCCGCCGTCGCCACCCATGTCGGCGACGCCGTCCCCCACAAAACCCAACCATCCTATCAAAACTCCCCCCCCCCAACATCCACCCTCCAACACCCCCTACTCGCTCCCGTCCCTCAACCCCCCATCCCCCACTCACTCCCGTCCCTCCACCCACTGCCAGCTCTCCACGTACTCGAGCCCCCTGGAGTATCCGTCGAGGCAGTCGCCGATGACCCGACTCCGCGCTCCTCCTAGTACGAGGAGCACGACCTGGCAGCCCTTGTGGCTGCCCTTCCAGCTCTGCCCGTACACCCACCACCCCCAGGAGCCATCTCTTCTACCACCTCTGTCTCCACCGCCTCCACCACCGTCGAGTCCTCGGGGACTGTCACCACTATTTGCCCCGAGGCTCATACCACTGTCTCCACCGTACCCGTGCCTGAGGGCGCTGAGATTTTGTCTGCTCCGGAGCATGCTGCTCTGGACTTCCCTGAGCACGATCCAGCTGCCACCTTTCACCTCTTAGGGACCTTATTGCTTCACTGCCCATCTCCTTAAGGTCCCACATTCCACTAGCTGGCACCTCTCCGTCACCGGCAGCTGATGTCCTTACTGAGAGTATCTCGACGTCTGTCCACCCTTCTGTGTCGACGACTACTCTATCCTCTACTGCCCCTGTTTCTACCACAGTCTCTCATGATCTCAGCCACACTACACAGCATACCTCCACTGCTGAGATCCTGTCGAGTACACCCTCTTCGACTTTTTAGCCCATGCACCATGTATCATATACACGAGACTGTTTTACGAGAGTGGTGTCTCAGGGTCACGTTTCTCTCCCTACCCTCGACTCATGTACCACAGACGGTCGTCTGACGGCGTTAGAGGAGTCGACTTCTCGCCTTCGACGGGATTTCGACGTCTTCATACGCTCGACGGCGACACATCATGAGAGAGTCGAGGCAGACCTAGCCTCCATTATTGACCTGCTTCGGACACGTGGCACACCACCCAAGATCCTCTTTCCCGCCCCTCCACCCCGGCCAGCCACTGTGACTACCGTTGCACCACTCAGTGCTCCACATTCTCAGGCTTCTGCAGAGCCTACTTCTCCCACACCTGAGTTGGTCACCACAGTCCAGTTCACACTGCTCTTGTCCTATATTCACCACCTACATTTTCATATCCACATCAGCGGGACCCATCACCACCTCCAGAGGGTGGTGCCCCTGCTTGATGCTGTCCTTACCCACTTTTTGTTTCCCTCACATTATATTGTGCCCATCTGTCTGTTTGGGGTCATGTTCTTACATAGCTTGGGGGAGGACCCACCATGCATCATTTCTTGCATACGCATCATCTTTTCTGCATTGCATCATACCACGTCTTATTTTCTTCTTGTACAGTTTTATTTTTCATTCATTTGCTATCATACCACCCACCCACCCTATCTAGCATCATTTCCCGCACACCAGCGTTTTCTCAGTAGTGATGACACTGCTGGGTTTAGCTTGGGGGATGAGCGCTATCGCTTTATTTTTATTTTTTCTTTTTATATTCTTCTTCCTTTTTCAGCTTCTTAGTTTACTTTTTCACTCATTTTCCACCTTTTTATTATTTTTTTCTCATTCAGCATCACGTTTTTCATTTTTTGCCATGCATGCATGTCTGTTTTTCATTCTTTTATTTTCTCCACCATTTTCCTCTTTCTGCTGAGATGGTTCTGCATGATGATACTTCTCGATGCCCTCAGTAGCTTTTCGCGGTGCTTATTATTTGATGACATGCTATTTAGGGTTTCAGTTTTACTTTCTATATGCGTGCACATTCTTTTGTTGATCTATCTGAATTAATGCCTCCTATGAATTGCAAATCAAATGCATGAAATAGTATCTAGTATGCGCTATGTTGGGTAATGCACCTAGGTTCACACATCATTAGAATACTTGGAGCATCTGCTTGTTATCTCATTCACCTCTGTTTGTATGCTTGATGTCATTGTGTTTATTACTGCGTGCTTTTCAGTATTCATCTAGATGAATGAAAATATCCATGCTAGTTATGAGTTTAGTTAGAGTATTATCATATTGAACCGTTGTGCACCTCTGATGAGTGAACCGAGTGATCCGTTATTTTCCTTCTCCACATATCCTTATGATTCTCTACATATCAGTTGGTTTCACCACTGCAGCTACCCTTACCGCATCTTACTTCCCAAAAATCCCAAAAGAAAAAAAATAGCTTCTAAATAAAATGAAAAAAAATGTGAAAGAAAGAAAAAGAAAGAAAAGCAAGAAATAAAATTGTTTCATACTTCTTTATTAGAAGCTATCACAATTACTTGGGAAAATACAAAAAACTTTCATATCATATTCCTAGATGCGATGTCTCGAGCTAAGCTTGGGGGGTGAACCAATTGATCATATGAGTGAGTATACCATTAGAGTGGAGACAGTGCACAACGGGGAGATTAGATAATGCTTGAACTTTACGAAATACTTTCGTTTTGGATATTTTTCATAATTCGAAATGAATAATTGAATAGCATGATTCATTTCCATTCTTTATTGCATGCTAGTGTGATTCCTATATGCTCCACTTGTATCTATTGATTGAAAAGTGCATTGCTAACTCTTTTTATACTAGACTTTATAGATTGTATGTGATTGATATGAGTTGATGGCATTATTTTAGAAGATCCCTATCTTTGTCTCTATTGCATGCTAGACATATGATTGGTAAAACTTGAAAAATACCATTAACATGTATTTTTACCATTCAGAGCATCCTGACATACTGCTGAGGCTTGAGATCTGATTGAACAATCTTAGCACCCTCCATCCATCTTAATTCTCCTTTTATTTTTATTTTTATTTCCTTTTGTTTATCTCCCGGTGTACCTAGTATTCGTCTTCCTCGAGGACGAGTAAGATGTAAGCTTGGGGGATTTTGATGTGTTCATATTTTATATCTTTTCATAGCATCATGCCATTGCATTTCATGCCATTTTCGCACCCAAATCCTGTATTTTCCTACGATATTGCAATTCTAATGTTATATTCGAGTTTCGTAGTGTTTTATGGATTTTCAGGGATTTTGGAGCAATTCGGGACCCATCTTGGATATGGACACATCCGGCATACTCTGGAGCCTGTTGGCGTATCTCTACAGGAGTTCGCCGAGTTTTGGAAGCCTATGGGAGGAGTAGAGGAGATTGCCATGAGAGAAGGAGAAGCTGCAAAGAAGCAGCTCGGGATTTCCCAGGTGACTCGACCGAGCAGAGCAGCTGCTCGGTAGAGCAGAGACAAGGCAAAGAATGGAGCAGATACGCAGGATGCTCGGACCGAGCACCCATGGTGCTCAGTCGAGCAGCTCCTATCTTCGAAGCATGATCAACCTCCTACTCGAGCCGAGCAGATCGTAAGGCTGACTCGGGCCGAGCAGACAGAGTGGCATATTTTGGAGAAGCGCGACTTCTTGACGTACTTGACTGAGCAGGAGGGCTGCTTGACCGAGCAGCCCGACCGAGCAAGCCCCTGCTCGACCGAGTCACTGACTCGGTCGGCGACACTGAATGCTATTTTTGCAATTTCTCGCGTGGCCGTCTGATGCGCGTTTGGGAGTGAAGAGTGCATCTGGGTTGTGCGTTTTGAGGAGTTCATTATCTTTGCAGTTTTTGAATCACTTTTGGGGAAAAAGGAGATTAGAAATATTTTGTTAGATCAAAACCTAGTTTTTGGAAGATTATTGAATTGTTTTTTCGCGTGATCTATTACTCTTGCATTCTGGAAATTTTGGGCTCTCTTTGGAATTATTGTTCGCGGCTTTTCTTCGTCTTCGGTACGTAAGCTATTCAATCTTTATTCAATTAATGCGCTCCGATGTTTTCTCTTGCAAAAACCATATTTTATTCGTTAAAATCGCCATGAGTGAGTAGTCTCTTCTAGGGTTGATAGGGTAGCCCTAAGACTTTAGGGTGGAGATGTAGATCTGGATCTCTAGGTTGAATTTGGAATAAAGGGGATTATTCCAGTCGATCCTACCGGATCCTTAGTGTAGGGATTGTCTACCCCTTGTAATACTAACAACACACACTAGAGGGGGGTGAATAGTGTAATGGCAATAAGATTGTCCAAATAAAATTAAACTTGCAAATGCGGAATTATAAGTGCAAGAGGAGATAAATGGCACAATCAATCCAAACGCAAACACAAATTTTTATCCTGGTTCTCCAAACTTGGGTACATCCAGCCACACCAATATTCAATATATTCCCACACAGAGAAGTGAATACAAATCCCATAAAGAGATACCCCACAAAGAGGATTTATGCCCTACACAAGGACCCAACCAATCCTACACAAGGATCAAGATTCCCACACATAGAATCACTAACTCCCACTCAGAGAATTAGGGTTAGTCCTACACTAGGACACTAAACTCCCACAAAGAGAGTTAATTCCCACAAAGAGAATCACCTAAGTCCCACAAAGAGACAACCTCCCACAAAGAGAGTATCCTAATCCCACAAAGAGAAAAGGAGAACAATTTACACCTTGTAAAGTAAATACTCTTACCTATGCCTTGAGATGCTTACTCATGAATGAATGCAAGGCATGGAAGAGGATCTCCAAGTGTTGGAATATGCTTGAGAGCACTTGGATGATTTCCCTTGAGCTGGACTTCAATGCATGAAGAAAGATGAATCCTCAATTAGAGGGAAATGAGGGAGCTTGAGAGTGGCTTATTGATCTCTTGAGATTTCCTATAGAATCAAGAGTTTATCAAATGTTGTCAAGAGTTCTCAAGAATGGCAGCACACTCATATATATATGAGTCCTATATCAAGCCCAAAAACCCAAAGAAACAGCCAGAAAATCAAATCAGCAACGGCTAGAAACTGGGTGAAAACGACAGGAACAGTCGACTGATGATCATAAGACAGTCGACTGATCAACGGCTAGAAAATATCCAACGGCTATAATCTGAGCCAGGACAGTCGACTGACGAAGTCAATACAGTCGACTGGCAAACAGGACAGGCGCCTGTAAATCCTTCAGCAGACGACTGCTGCAGGGGATGGATCGAAACAGAGAGCTGCACTCTTTCTCCAATTCTTCGCACAGGCGACTGATGTTAATACTACAGTCGACTGTCGAATAGTCAGGGGACTGAATATTCTTCATCAGTCGACTACTGTAAAGTATGGAGAGAAGACAGAGAGATGCAGAGATTGCACTTACGCTAGACAGGTGACTGTTGACCAAATCTCAGGCGACTGCAAATGTACAGGCGACTGGGAACTGATTGACAGGAGACTGTGCGTAAAACTCAAGTTTGAGTCAATAGAAATGTTGACTTGAGCAGTGCATATCAGGCGACTGTAGAAGGATCTACAGGCGACTGGTAATCACCCAGTCGACTGTGTTTCCCTCAACAGGCGACTGACAGAAGAAGTGAACCTATTGGGTTGGATTCTATGATAATCCTAAGGTTCACTAAGATGGTTAAATGCATGAGCATGAATGAGTAAACCATCTAGCAAGGCATTACATCAACCCTAGACTCAAAATAGAGAGAAAGCAATAAAGTAAATTACATGAATTACAATGCTTTCAAAAGAGTCTAAGTCTTCAATCTAGATGCCTTGAAAGCTCTCCATCATCTCCAAGCTTTGGCACTCCTTGAGTCCAAACTTTGGTTCTTATTCACATGATGTCCATCCTTACACCAAGTGATTAGTCTCCAAGAAAGATATCCTTGAAATAAGCTGAGAGACTAAAACATGAGATTCATTAGCAACAACATAATGTTGTGATCATCATCAAAATAAGATTGGTATAAAACACCAATACTCAACACTTAGGATAACTCGCACTGAGATCATGCCCACGGTGTGGAATTGATGAGCTTAAGGAGTATCCTTGGGATTTGAATAGAGAAATCGATGGATTCAACCAAGGCTTGTGACCATGCCCGACTCGTGCCTTGAGGGGATCCACCGACGAACTATATCACTACATTGACGGCTACCGATATCGCTTCAATGAGAGCCACCGGAATACCTCGCAATTCTAACCCACGAGAGTGGTATGAATTGAGAGATTAATCCACTAAACCTAATGCAACGTAAGGATCCTATTCCAACATCGATCTCCGACGGTCTTAGCGGTGATCCCTAAAACCCTAGTTCTTTTTATTGTCAATTCAACAACAAACATCAAAACCAACCTTTCCCAACCGATAGCTATCTCACTCCGAGATATAAAAAATAAGCTAAGACCCCAAATACACTGTCACCGTCTCTGTGGGATCCGACATCTTTTATACTATAATTTGACACCGTTTACTTGCGAATAGAGCCCGGAATTGACACCTAGGTGACATACTACGCCTAGCGACCGTGACACCGCTAGGTGGAATCTAGGTGTAGGTTCTGGGTACGTCAGTCCATACCCTCACCCCTCACAGAATCCCCTGAAAAGAAAATCACAGGAGAAACTGAAATGAAATTAAATATTGTACGTACTTGGGAGGTGTTGGACAGAAAGAACACAATTGTCGACAATGTACTCACGTATTATATTACCACTTACATCGGAAAACACACTCCGTTGCTAAAATGCAAACATAGAGCATAGCCAAATGTGGAACGAGGTAATAAAAGCAGAGTTAGACTTGCTTATGAAACGTGAAGTGTTCGGACCTGAAGACCATACACCAAAAGTTGCAAACATATGTGCATAATAAGTATTGCATAAATAAAAATATAAATTGTAAGCTATAAGGCTTAGCATATAAATTAAGTATTTTTTTCGATGAAACTAGGGATTACATAATTAAGATGAGCTTGACTCGCTTATATAAATGATGCATCAGACTCCCTAGTTATAAATTGTGAATATCTTACGATTTGGCAAATGAAATTTTGGATATGCTGCTATTGGATGTTGTGACAGCATACCTCGAAGGATATCTTGATAAAGATACATTCCCCATTTCCTTACATGCATGAATAGACTTCGGGGCATCTATTTTTTTGAAGAATTATTGTACAACCAATAGAATCACTTGACAAAACGAGGATTCTTACTAAGGGTTGTCTTTGCATTTTTATAAAGAGCAAAAAACATGATTTGAGATCGAAGTTGTAAACAACTTAAATCTTATCGGATCTTCTGAAGAAAAAACATAATATATGTTCTAGCTTGACAATTAAAGAAATATGCAATATAAAAATATGTCATGGCTCATAGAGTTATTATCTAAAAAGGTAAAATCTTGTTACATTAAACTTCAAACCTAGAGTGTGTTGAAGAAATTACAACAATGACCATTGTCATCCAATATGTACACATATGGTAGTACATTCACTGGATGTACATAAAAACTCCTTCCATTAGCTGGAAGATGGGAGGATATTCTAGGTCCTAAAATCCCGTATCTAAGTGCAATTAGAGCACTTTTGGATAACTGCATGTGTCCCGATATAGCAGTTGCATTAAATTCACTAGCCAGATACAGTGTTGCGACTAAAAAGCACCACTGGACCAGAGTTAAGCATCTTATGTGCTACCTCCAAGGGTCGATTGATTTGGACTTATATTATAAAGAATTATCCTATATGCTTATGCACATGCAGGTTACCGGTGCGACCCCCCATAATGATGTAAGGCTATGGGGAAAACACTAGAAGGGGGTAGAATATTGTTTATGCAATTTAAAAAGATAGTTACACCAATTTAAATGAAATCCAACAATATAGTGCGGAATTAAAAACAAACAAAATGAAACACACGCAAACGCAGAGATGTTTCAAGGGTTCGAATTACCCAAGTCACTTCCCGACTTGTTCCTGGTAATCCTACGTCCCTTCCACCCGGATACCTCTGGATACTCAAATTAGAACCCTAACTTGAGGTTTCCTTAAAACCCAATTGTAGCAACCCTACAAGTGAAATCGAATACAATCGATGTCCTTGACTCCCACAACTTGGGAGCAAGCAAACCGCTCTCACAACCCGAGAGCAAATTCAATTTACGAAAGTAATGAAATATGAAAGCAACACTTACAATCACCTATGCCTTGAAGTAGAACTTGAAGGAGAAGTGTGATGAGTGTTGAAGACTCTCTTAGAAGAGAGGAGAACCCCTTTCTCTTGACTGCACCAAATACCTAGAGGATCACTCTTTGGTTCTGGTTGGAGAGCAAGAGATCAAAGATTTGGAATTCTTAGGGCTTTGGATTTGAGAGCTTCAAAACTTGAGAATGAAAGCTTGAAAGATTTTGCAATAGCCTAGGAAAGCTTTCAATGAAACAATAGAAGCCTCATTTATAGGTTTCTCAAATCCACAAAACAGTTTAGACAAAACCCCTTTTGGAATCCATGAGAAAAATCTCAACGGATAGAATCTGCGCTCGCGACAGTCGACTGTTGAGGAAACCACAGTCGACTGTTGCACAGTCAGCATAGGTAGGTGAGAAATCATAACTGTAACTTACCACGTGGAAAGTCGACTGATGAAGCATAGACAGTCGACTGTTGAACCAACAAGCGACTGTAAATACTTCTACAGGCGACTGGCCGAAAGATGGGTAAGTTAAAGAATTCTGGAAATCTTCTGAGAGAACAGGACATGCCACTGATGAGGAAAAGACAGTCGACTGTTAATCAAAACAGGCGACTGTAAACACTTATACAGATGACTGTCAAATACCCTGAGAATTTCCAGAGAGCAGAGTCAACAAATTTACTCACAGATAGTCGACTGAAGCAGCATAGACAGTCGACTGATCCAATGGACAGTCGACTGTATATCAAACATTAGTCGACTGGCCGTAAAAGTCAGATCAGCAAAGTTTGGGCAGAAGTTACACAGGCGACTGATTTACAAACCATAGTCGACTGTCACTTGGACAGGCGCCTGTGAATCATTCATCAGTTGCATGTTCGAATTAAGACAGAAAAGCCCAAAACTAGATTGTAACAATTTGTGCATAACAGGTGACTGTAGAACAAAACACAGTCGACTATTTTTGAGACAGACGACTGTAAAACGTTCAGCAGTCGACTGTTATATACAATACAAGAACAATCAAATAAGAAATGAATTGGAGTCAAAGGACAATTGATCTAATGATGTCCTAAGACTGAAATGAAGATGTGTGTGAGTGCTCCATCAATGTTCTACTTCTAAGCTACATACTAGAAGAGATAAAAGAAATTTACATTCATGAATTCTCTCTTCTGTCTATCGCATGAGCTTGAAGTCTTCATGGAGCTTCAATCACCATTCACGATCATCCAATCAATTTCATTTGCCTTCAATGAACTTTGTGAGTCATCCATTACTAGTATATCTTCATAATAAGCTTAGTCAATGGATTACCTGTAAAATAGGGGATTAGTCATAAGTATTTATGTTTGCTCATCATTAACACTAAGTAGGGAGATGTCCAATACTCAACATTCTCCCCCTTTTTGATGATGACAAACTAACATAAACAAAAAGATAAATAATTGTGCGTAACGAAAACTTACTCCCCCTACATAGATGCCAATCAAGTTAGTCAACAAATAATAGGGCATCTACATATCAATTGAAGCAAATGAGTGAGTAAGATATGAATGAATTCACTTCACGTAATCTAGGAATTTAAAATCCATATTCATTGTAATCTTACTCCCCCTGAATCTAAGGCAACTTCAATCTTAGATTCAAAGTGTTAGAACATACTTAGCACATTCATTATGAATCTTGTATGTTTATTTCTCTCCCCCTATGGCATTATCCAAAAATGTGGGAGTGAATAACAACAACAATAATCGTGCTAAATACGAACTAACAACAATCAAGGAGTATAAAGATATAGAGAATAAAAAAAATCATAGAATCACATCAAATACTTATGTGAATATAGGAATGGAAGTCCAATATCAACATTTTAGATATACGAAACAAAAATAGATTCAAAAATGCATCACATTAGAGATAGCATGAATAATCCAATATCAAATCATATATTGTCTCAAAAAAATACATCAGAGGAGAATAAATCAATCATGGAACAATGAGGCAACTATCACATAGATAAGATAATCAATTATACACGGTGTGACACATAATTAAACAGCAGCATCATATATATATATATATATATATATATATATATATATATATATATATATATATATATATATATCACATTATGAAGAGAGATATAAAAGTCATGAGAGATTTGCGGAGAGGGGAGATTGGCGACCACGGCGGCGCTCCTAAGATTGGCGACCACGGCGGCGCTCCTGTGCCGGCGGCATCTACAGGTAACTTGAAGGCATCTACTGGCGGCGTGGCCTGCGTGGATTCGGGGGATGATCCGCAGGCGGGCAACTGGAAAACCGTGAACAGGAGGCGGCCAAGGGCTCCACTTCGTGAGGAGGTTCAACAACGTCGTCCTGCAGCGTCTCGCATTCCTGGAAGCTCTAGAGGAGGTAAGCATCAAGGGATTCCTCGTTGGCGCCCTGGGCATCTCGATCCCAAGCACAGGAGTTCTGTTGGCAATGTTGGGGGCAGGGTGTTTGATGTAATGCCTAAGAGAAATTTGCAACCAATTACTATTAATCAATTGGCCCCTAAGAGAAGTTGGTCCGATATTTGTTGTGCTAAGCGAAGTTATGGCATTGGGGTCGGCATGACCTTTGTGCCCCCAAAGGTCAGGCAAGATGGATCGAGCGTTGCTTGTGTCCCCGACTCTCTATTGGTAAAGGGTTCTGAGTATTGGAAATCTACATTGGTTGGATATGTTTTGGGAGAGGCCCCTTTGTTCAGTCAAATGCAGGCTTGGTTGGAGAGGCTATGGAAACCTACTAAGAGAGTACAATTGTTTACCAAGGACAACGGGTTTTTCTACTTCCGCTTTGAGTCTGGGGAGGACTGCGAGAGGATCCTGCACGGTGGTCCATGGTTATTTGATGGGCGCTTGGTGGTGCTAAACATGTGGTCCCCTTCTCTCCGTCATGATCGGGACATCCTCACCTCCGTTCCAATCTGGGTCCAATTGCACGGTGTTCCTGTCAACATGTGGAATATGGAAGTTCTCAACATCCTTGCATCGGTTGTGGGGAAACCATTGTGTCTGGATCGTGCTACTGCGAGGTTGGAGAGAATAACCTATGCTCGGTGTCTGATTGAGATAGATGCATGTAAGGAATTGCCCAAACAGATAGATGTGGAGTTAGATGATGGCTCCTTGTTGTCAATTGATACAATTTTTGAATCTGAACCTCCCCGCTGCACTAGGTGTCTTTGTTTCGGCCACTCTATCTTGCAGTGCCCTTTTCAGGATAAGGGTAAGGGTGTGGAGGTGTCTCAACAGCGGGATCGTGTGATTAACAAGATAGTCACTACTGAGGGTGCTTCCTCCTCTATGGCTTCTTCGGATCAAGTGCAAACTCCGGGTATCTTGATCCAAGCCACAGATTTGCCAGAATCTGCCGCTACGACGTCTTTGCAGGCCTCTTCACCGAGTGTAGCTCCTCACCCTCCCTTGAATACTACCTCTGAAATGACAGAATCTGTTCACGCGGAATCATCAGCCGGCGCTACATTTGGGGCAGAGGCACTTCCTCAGAGCTGTATGGTTGCACCTGTCCATACCAATCTGCTCAGTATGCTGAATTCACTAAAATTCATTCACAACTTGAGGCACGGACATTTGCCGGCCCTCCTCTAAGGTGCCGGACCTCAGCACAGCTCCTGCACTAGACATGGTTCGGCCGGCCATGGAGACTCTGGAGCCTGCATCGGATGTCTCGATGTCTCCTTCCCAGAATGAATCAGTGGCTCCTGCACTGGACATGGGACGGTCGGCCATGGAGTCTCTGGAGCCAGCATCGGATGACCCTTGCAATAGCTTGCCTCATGACCCGCTATATGACAACCCTGAGTGGGCGGAAGAGCGCAGGATGATATTGAATTCTGGGGACTACTCTAAGCAGCGGAAACAAGCTGTAACTCTTGCGGGTTCTGCACTCCGTAGAAGCTCAAGGCTGAAGTAGGACAGGTTTTTTTTTTCCTATTTCCAGAATCTCTTTTCTACATCATCTAATGACCATGCTAATTTGGAATATTCGGGGCTTGAACAATGCTATAAGGCGTAGGGATCTTCGGGATATGATTAAAAAACTGGATCCTACAATCCTAGTTCTTTTAGAAACTAAGCTAAATTCTGAAAGTATCAGCAAGAAATCTTGCTTTCCGAGGCATTGGCTCTCTCTTCACAACTTCCACCTGCATAGAGGAGGTCGCATACTAATGGGCTATGATCCCCTTGTGTGGCAATTGGTTGTAATATCAGATTCAATGCAGCATATCACCGTTCAGTGTACCAATTCGGGAGGGCTGAAGTTTGTTTTTACAGCAATTTATGGTAGCAACAGTTCTGTGGAGCGGCAACTCCTGTGGGATCAACTCAATTTGGATTCTACAAGTTTAGGGAAGGAGCCTTGGATTGTAGGAGGTGACTTTAATTGTATCCTGTACACTAAAGATAAAGTGGGGGGCCGCAGGGTGGAGCCAGGCAAGCTATTTGATTTCCACAGCTGCCTATCTTATTGTGGACTCCAAAATTTCAAAAGTACGGGGCATAGAATGAGCTGGTGCAATAAACGTGTAGGCCAGCGTCGCATTTCAGGACAATTGGACAGGGTGGTGTGTAATGCTGAGTGGCTCAGCTTACTGCCTGATTCTTTCTACTGTTATTTGGACTCTCATACCAGTGATCATTCTCCGATGGTTATCAGGTTGCATCCTGAGGTACGTGCTGTCCCCAAGCCTTTCAAATTTTACAATCATTGGGTTAGTTTGCCAGGTTATTATGATTTAGTTGAAGCTTGTTGGGGCTATAACATTGGTGGGTCCCCTATGTTCGGCCTAACCAGCAAAATGAAGAGGTTAAAATCCGAACTCAGATTTTGGGCAAAGGAGCATCATGAAAATAATTCTGTTTCTCTGTGCCGTGCGCAGCTTGAAGCTGTGAGGAATATGAATACATTACACTCTTCTATTGAAATACAGGAAAAAGAGCGTAAATTAGCCACCAACCTGGCCAACCTTCTGGGACTAGAGGAGGAGATGTATCGTCAAAGGAGTAGATAGGATTGGCTCGATCTGGGTGATAAAAATACAAGATTCTTCTACAATGCAATGAAGGCAAGGCAGAGCCGTAATAATCTTTGTCATCTTGTGGATGCCCATGGAGTACAAAGCAAAACCTATGAGGATGTTAAAGCCGAGGCAGTGAGCTTCTATGAAATCTTATACAATCAAAATAACTATTGGAATATCTTCCCAAATCTAGTTCCAAAAAAGAAGATAAAACCGGAGACTGCCTTGTGGCTAGAAAGAAGGGTGACTGCAGTTGAAATTAAGGAAGCTGTATTCCAGATTGGGGCATCCAAAGCTCCAGGGCCAGATGGGTTTAATGGCTTTTTCTTCCAGCATAATTGGAACCTCATAGGTACGGATGTGGTTGGGGCAGTTCAATCTTTCTTCAGATCTGGTTCCTTATTGAGACAGGTAAATCACACTTTCTTAACTCTTGTCCCAAAGGGTTCTAATGCTACAACTATGAGCGATTACAGGCCTATTGCCTGTTGCAATGTCCTTTATAAGATTATCAGCAAGATCCTCTGCAACAGACTACAAAGCTTCATCCAAGATCTTGTATCGCCCAATCAATCTGCTTTTCTCCAAGGAAGATTGATTTCTGACTGTGCACTCCTAGCCCATGAACAAATAAGAGATTTCAGCAACCCTATGGGAGCCAGAGCTTGTCTAAAACTTGATCTCAGAAAGGCCTTTGACAGCGTTAACAGGGAGTTCGTGTACTTCATTCTTCACCGGATGGGATTTGGACACAAGTTTATATGCTGGATTAAGGAATGTATTTCCACGCCTTCCTTCTCTGTCATGGTGAATGGCTCTCCTGTGGGGTTTTTTGGGGGAAATAGAGGGCTGAGGCAAGGTGACCCTCTCTCACCCTACCTCTTTGTCATCATTATGGAGTGCTTCACTCTGCTGCTCGAGAAGGCACTTGCAAGAGGTAATATTCAGCCGATGAGAAGGGTTGGAGCAATTTCCCACTTACTTTTTGCCGATGATCTTCTAGTCTTCTGTCGGGCTAACATGAGATCTTTTAGTGGCCTAAAAATTCTACTTGAGGATTTCCGTAATTTCACAGGCCTTGAAATTAATTGGAACAAGAGCTTATCAATGTTTAGCAAGGGTGTGAGGAACCCTGGTGATCTGGCTAACTTCTTGGGAGCCAAACTTACGCACACGATTACTTCGTATCTGGGCCTCCCTTTGTCTTCCAAGTATCCCAAAGCACATATGTATAACAGGCTGATTGACAGATGCAAGAAACGGATGAGTGGATGGAATTCTACATCATTGTCCTTAGCTGGCCGAATTGAACTGGTGAGATCAGTTATTTATGGAATGATTAATTTTTGGCTGCAGGTATACAGATTCCCTACTACTGTGCTGCGAACTCTTACATCTATGTGCAGGAGATTCATTTGGGGCAACTCTAAGGCTTGGTCCTGGAATGACTCTTGCAGGCCTAAGGAGGAAGGAGGGGTGGGATTAAGATTACTGACTGACCTGAATCTGGCAGCGGGAATCAAGCTGACTTGGAGATTACTGAAGGCTAGGGGACTTTGGGCGGATTTCATGCATAAGAAATATAAGGATACAGCCAGATTCTACATAGCGGGGCGATCGGCAGCACATTCTGGAACTTGGAAGTTTCTTCTTCACTGCAGGGATCTATCACAGAATATAATCAGGAGAAAGGTTGGGGATGGGAGAGACACACTCTTTTGGCATGATAATTGGCTCCCTTGTGGACCACTAAAAAATTTATACAATGTGCCCGATGGTGCTAGTGATAAGCGTGTCTCGGACTATTGGAATGGAGTTACTTGGATAGACGACCAGGATATTCAGACGCTGCAGCCATTACTTAGACAACATACAATTTCTGGGAGATCAGACTCCTGGGAGTGGAAGGGTGGAACGGCATTCAAGTACAAGGAGGCTTGGGACTCGGTGCGTATGAAATCTGGCTCCTTTCCCTTCTACAACCTTGTGTGGTACAGTAACTCAATTCCTAAATACTCTATTACTTTGCTAAGAGCATTAAGCAATAAGCTACTCACCAAAACACGTTTGGAAAAATGGCTTCTGTTAACCGCCAATTCTTGTGAGCTCTGCACAGAAGGAGCACCGGAATCAATAGATCATGTCTTCTTCAACTGCCCATTCTCCAATTATGTTCTACAAAGATCAATTCTGAAGCTAGATACATCTCGGCGGCCTTCTGGGTTCTCCATTAAAGATATCGGCTGCTACTTCATGGAAAACTTTGGAAAAAAAGGAGCGCTTGGCAAGCTTGGGAAATCTGTCCTTGCAGCGGTCGTATGGCATTTATGGCGCGAACGCAACCGGAGAGTGTTTGAAAATAAAAGGAAACCAAAAACTATGATATTTGACGAAATTGCGGAAGATGTTCGCATCATTCTTCGGAATACAGGGGAAGTGGAAGATGAAGCAGTAACTGCTTATGATAATTGGGATATCCGGGATAATGGATGATCCACTTTTGTATCTCTCTTTTGGAGTATGTATGATGTTGTGTATGTCTGCAGTTCATGGACCTGAGCATGGATACTAGGCAATTTGATCTACGGTGACGACGCTTGTGTCCTCTCCCCTAGTCACTTAGTCTGGCATCTGATACTCAGTCCACTTTGTAACTCTCTATACATCTTGAATATATTCTAACTTACCTTGCAAAAAATATATATATATATATCACAGAAGATGAGTACATGGCATATGGACATCAATATGTCCAACAAAGATACATAAATCATGATCCAAAAAATACATCATGATACCATCATACATCATCATACAGAATATAAAGTAACCAAACATCATACAAATAAACTCCATCAAACAAAAACTAAATCTATGAGTGAGTGTCGCCAGGTGCTGCAGAGGAAGAACGAAGCTCTGTAACAGCAGGGGTATCCTCTGGAGGAGGGTCAGCAGCAGTAACAACATCAGCATCAGCATCAGCATCAGCATCCTGAGTAGAGACTCCACCAGGATGCACAACGACATCAGTGACGATGGGCTGAGGAGGATCACTGGGCTGAGGAGGAAAGAAACGTCTCAGGTGCTCAGGGAAGGGTATTCCCTGATGCTGGAATGATATAGAGGCCAACTCATAAAGACCTGATACCATCTCAAGAAGAGGGTCAAAAACGGGAGGAGTAGATGTAGAAGGCTGGTCAGCTGGAGGAACTGTGGAGGAAGACGGGGCTGAAGTGGATTTCCTCTTCTTTGATGCAGACTGCAGAGCCGAAGAGGACTTCGACTTCGCAGAAGCATCAAGGAGAGGAGCAAAAGGCATGGGCTCGTAGCGAGACAAATCAACACCAAAGTGATGAAAGACACGAGTCAAAAGACCACCATACGGAATATGAGCGGAGGAAGACGTAAACTCGACCTTGTCCATCCAATCAAGGAGGACACCGGCCCAGTTCACGGACATCCCAGAGAAAATCTCATACATACACCTCAGAATATCCTGGGAAGGCTGGTCAGATGATACATACTTCGGCAGGATGTTGGACTTCACCACTATGTGAACTGTCCAACCTCTAGCCGAAAACATAGATGACCTGATACCAGAATCCAGGGCTAATGGTATCTCACGAAACATATCCCTAAGGACAGACTGGTCAAGCTCGTCAATATCATAAATGGAAATATCTGAAGGAAGAGAACCGGTAGAGCGAATCCTAAGAATGGTCCCTAAGATTGTGGGATTAATACGAATGGGGGTTCCCTGAACAACGATGTCAATAACTCCGGTGGAGGAATACTCACCGCGAACGTGGTTAGCATAGAGCAGCTTAACCAGAAATGGATAAGCTCTAGGAGACTCGCTCTGAGAGAAGCAAAAAAGATCGGCCAAGTGGGTAGCAGAAAGAATATCTGAAAGTCTCTCAGCAATAAAGGCGGGAAAAACGATGTACCGCTCCCTAAGAAGCTTGATCTCTAAGAGTGAGTGGAATTTTTCCATGCAAAGATCATCTCGACAAATTGGAATAAGAGGATCAGAAGGAGGAGCGACATGGGTGCCTTCTGTAGAACTCGACATAGAAGGAGAATGATGGGGAACGTCAGCACTAGGCTCATTGATGCTAACACCAGTGGGCCTGCGCTGACGCCGGATCAGGGGCTCAGCGTCGGAAGAAGAAGACTCGGAAGGAGAATATCCCTGTGAAGCAGAGTGAGAGGGAGATTCGGCATGTTTGGTACGGGCTTTGTAGGGCTTCTTGTTCTTGGCGACAGTAGGTTTCTTGGGTGCCCAATGTTTCTTAGGAGCCATAGGTTTCTTAGGAGCTAAGATCTTCTCTTTACCTTTGGTTTTAGGAGCCATGGAGTCAATCAATCGATATAGTAGAAAATTTACAGGCAATGAAAACAACAAAGAAATCGCAGGAGAGAGACGAGAGAGAGAGAGAGAGAG
>JAULAV010006064.1:0-24998 GCA_030789695.1 Scilla litardierei
CTCTCCATGAGAGAATATCAATACTTGCCTAATACCATCGCGAGCAGGATCGGAGAAGAGGCAGTCGACCGTGGGGCGGCCAGGCAATCGAGCACGAAGGATGGATCCATCGGGTAAGACTAGCTTCCTCAGTAGCTCAAAGTTGTGTTTTCCTGGGGCATCGCTGTTTTGATCAAAAAATTTTCCAGGCGTCAATTGGGACTGCTAAAATACCAAAATTGTGCTTGATACAGCATCAGACTCACCTAACATAAATAGGTCCTCCACTGATAGCCCTGGCCGAGGCGTGGTACTCGGCAGCAGGGTGCAGGGAGTGGAACATGTCCCAATCCGGCAGCATGAACTCCCCGAGGAACACGCTGTTGTAAGCAACCGATGCAATGTGAATGGTGTGCGACACTGGATCCCTCGGATAGAAGTCGTCCGAAGCCCTCACGACGGCCGTCTGCTTCGAGCTGCCAACGAAATCAACCATCAAATCTTGCAGCAAGCATGTATCTCAGAATTCAGAGTGTAGGACACGAGCATTTACCAGTAGAGAGCATCGGTGCTATGGCTCATGCAAGCAATGCAGCCATTATCGGTAAAGTTCCTGGCAATCGATGCGTCGAGAGCCTGATGATACTTCCGCGTGAGCTCGACCCTTCCCCCAAGCCCGGCTCCGAGCGTCTCCAACACGCACTGCACATCCACCTTCACTCCGTCCACCCCAGCCCTGGCCAAGTATGCGTGAAGATCATTATAGAACTTGTAAGCACTCTTCGGATTCACCAGCCCGAGCCCTTGCAACGTGAGCACATCCGCCTTGAGCCATGGCTCGTTCTCCATCACCCCTGGCGATATCTTCGGGTACCGCATTCTCGACCCGTAGTCCTCCATTCCCTCCGCCCCGGGCCGGACACCTCCCCAGTAGCCGGTTATCGCGTGCCAGACGTAGACATACTTGAGCCCATACTTCTCCTTGGCCGTCGTCACAATCGACTTGATCCCCGATGCCGGGTCGTCCTTGCTCTGAAACTTGGCATTCTCCTTGATGCCCGTCAGCCTCTGGACCGATCCCGCCTCAGGGTTCTCATCGGATGCGACCGACTGCCAGCCGTCATCGATGATCACGAATCTAGGCGGCGCCCCGCCTGAACTGAGGCTGGAAAGCCCTGCCTCAACGCCCTCCTGCGTGACTTCCTGATAGAACGCATCCCAAGTGCACCAACCAAAGTAGTCCACGATGCCCGGAAGCTTCTTCTCCGTCCGCTGACGGAACGTCTTGAGATGCAACTTGACGGCACGAACAGCATCGGAGATGGCCGCAAAAGGATCGTGGCCTGCAGCACCGACGTAAAGGGCGTGCGAGAACGAGTCCGATTTCGTGTCGGCATCCCCACTCTCCAAACACAGCTCGATCTGGTCGTTCGAATTCCCTTGAAGGCAAGCGCGAAATGGGCCTTCGACAAGGGGAAGAAAGACGACATACACGATCTTATCATCATCGCCGGCCTCTTTGGATTCGAGGAGGAGGAACTGGGTCTCCAACGGGATGTCTCTCCCCCGATCCCCCATCCTCTGTGACATCCACCACAGCTTAAACCGAAAGCTCGCCACGAATCGAACACCCCTGCATCCAAATTCCCAAAAAATTTAAACTGGGTCAAAAAAATCGAATGAACAAGAGGAAGGTTACCGACCTCAAGGTCCCGAGAGGAATCACATGACGGCAATCCGGCTCAGAGAACTGGGCACCGAGAAAGATGCCGTCGACCAGGCCGGAGCTCGGGATCACGGCATCCGGAACGCCGGTGAGAATCGTTCTTCCATTTATGGCCAGCTTCCTGTCGGAGATCCTCACCGACGGCGTGATCGTCATTGCTCCTTCTTTTGGCCTTCTTGAGGGGTGATGAGCTTGACCCTGTTGCCTAAAGGCATGAACGATCAGAATACGGATGAAAAAGAGGGATTCTGATTGTGGGTAAGAGTAGGGATGGAGAAATTTCATACCTTGATTGGTCTATTGAGAGAATTAGAACGAAGGGATGATGAAGAGAGATCGAGGAAATGGCGATGGCAATGGCGATGGCGATGATGATGGCGATGATGATGAGAATGGGGGGCATTTATTAAGGAAGAACCCCATTGGAAACCACGGGCGATGCTCACGCTCCCCATTTCGCCTTTCCCGCTCTCTCTCTCTCTCTCTCTCTAAAATCAAGAAAATGGGATTGGTTGCTTCTTCCCAAGTTTGCGGCGGCAATAAAAAAACAGAGAAATCAAGAAAATGGGATTGGTTGCTTCTTCCAAGTTTGCGGCGGCAAGAAAAAAACAGAGAAGAAGATATCTTTACACGCTGGGTCCAACGTTGGCGTGCGCCCCCATACAAAATCATTAATCGTTGATTGGTGGGTTCCGGTGGCGATCAACGAAGGAGCTGTATCCACGTCGGTCACCCTGTGGCACGTCAATTATTATTATTATTAGAGATAAGATGAACTGACGGCGGTCCACGTGTATCCACGTCCGGTCCACGTGTTTGGGAGGTGTATTTAATGGTTGCTTTCTTAAAAATGCAAAACAATAGCCCTGGTGGGAAGACAAACGATGTGATACACTTTCAATATTTGAAAACAACTAAAGAGAATTGCTACATGCACCCCTAGAAATAGGGATGTATGTAATGATAGGTTTACAAAATAGGAAATTACATTGTTTCATTTGGTCAATTCACAATTTATCTCACTTGTTTTTTGCCTTTTTTGTCACCTAATCATTGTATACACCCCTATTGTATGTGTGTATATAGTCTTCCTCAAACTAAATTAAGTAAGACTTCGCTCATCTTATAGAAGGGCGAATTTAAAGGCTTGTACGGAAGTGTTACCCGGTGGCTTTTCTTCATATGGTTAGTCTTCCGAGAGCGGCTTGTTACCAATGCACTGCGAGTTCGTCAGGTATCTCTGCGTCTGATTTGTGCGCATCCTGTGGTTCGGCATCGGAGACTACTCAACACGTGCTATGGGATTGCATCGAGTCAAGGAAGGTCGGGTCTATTTTCTTCCCAGTTTTGGAGTTCCCGAAGTTCTACCTGTCTCCTCTGTTAGAGTGGCTGACAGCATTCTTGAATACTAAGACTACTGCCCCGCCTCGAGTCATTTTATTTGCTACATGTCTGTGAAGGGTTTGGGGAGCTCAGTGTCAGTGGGTTTTTTCGCCAGGAGATGTGGGGGTTGATATTTCCTACACAATTCGCCATATTGCCCATCTTGCAGCAGAGGTTACCCGTTATTATGATAGACCCGCATTGGAAATCCGGGATAATAGGGTTATTCGATGGCTACCCCCTGCTTGTGGTGTTGTCAAACTTAATATTGGTGGAGCTAGCAAAGGTAATCCTTGACTTTCTGGGGCAGGTGGACTTTTTCGGGATACACTTGGTACATTGCTTCTTGGGTTCTCAACATGCATTGGATAGGGTACCAATCTTAATGCAAGGCTATTCGGTTTGGATTAGAGCTTGCCTTGTAACGGGGATTCATGGATGTTATTTGCGAATCGGATTCTCAGGTTGCTCGACTGCTATTGGATTCGTCTGAGGTCTCATCACATCCTCTATTTAATATGATACAAGATATTCGGCAGTTAACCATGAGATTTAGCCTCTGTCGCTTTCAATACGTCAACCGGGAGGCGAATTTCTGCACGAACTCCCTCGCTAACTTGGGTTGTTCTTTGGATGAGGAGTTCCGGGTTTGGGAACGCCCTCCTGCTTCTTTATCACTTTCTTAGTACGGATAGAAGACGGACTGGTTATCCCCGAGGATTCACCCTCTGATCCTTTGTATCTCCTTTTTCGATGTATCAAAAAAGGAGTAATCTTTTGTTAATATGTTGCTTGATCAAGTGGACAATGAAGGCTGTATCATCACGTAAACGCGGTTGGCGAATTTGCTATTTTATTCCCTTACAAATTTGGGCCTTATTTTGTTGTTATTTGAGCCTCAAATTAGTTTTTATATGAATAAATCTAAACTAGTCAAAGTTAAATAATGCTTTGTAGTTGCCAATGTGTCCTAAATTAATAGAGAAACGAGCAAATTTGTCTGTCGTTGGGATGTTGTTCTAGAAAATGATATGAGCTGCTAATCTAGAATGGAAGAAATTATGTGTGCATAATTTAATTTACCCAAAAAATTATTTAATCATAAATTTTATTAGATAGGATGCTATTAGATTGATTACTTGAGTGATATTGTACTCTGAATCAGCTAAGTTACTAAGGCTGATAAGACCGCTCATGTTGACGGGTGAATCCGCCAATCTGAGGTGAGTGTATGTTGTTGGGTCCTTCGGCTGCAGTTGCTGATCCGAGCTAGGCAAACTAACTCTGGACTAGTCCTAACGAACCGATCAGACCTGGATCCGACCTAATTGGTCTCCGGTCTAAGCTATCTCCATCATGTCTGTGATGTCTCTGCCAGGCTTGAGCCATTTTTGGGCTGGTTCGAGCTTATGGAGCTCAAGCTATTCTAGTCTGGTCTGAGCTCTCTCTGAGTTGCCTACAACACCAAACAGCTCGTGAGGGAGGGCTGGACATGGGGTCCGACCAAATCCACTCCGATACTTAAGTCAACACGTGACTCAAAGAAGGCACTTGGGAAACTAAGGCTGATTTATTAGGCAGACCTGCCAGTAATTGTCACTATGATCTAATGAGAGCATGTAGTACATAAGTCGGAGAATGTCATGGTTAGAAGATACCAAAATAGTCTAAAGTCGTTTCAGATTGTTTAACCTTTATCGTTCTTGTAAGTGGTCTGGAGTTGCAAGGCCATAGATTAAAGCTACACACTCTCTTAGAAATTACTCAAAAATATTTTAAAATGTTTTAAAATCATTTTAATAGAAATTTCCTGAGTTTTCTGAGCTATATCAAAGTACCACAAAATTGGTCGACCAGTGAATGAATTGTGGTTGACTAGTGCACTCGGGAATTTCAGGCAGACTAACATAGTCGACCACAGTGGTCCAACTGGTTAACCAGTTAGCCACTAGTTGACCATTTGGTGAACTGTGGTCGACTAATTTGTCCCAACAGTCATATTTGACTTTCTCCTCAACAAGCCATTAGAGTGACATTGGAGGGCATTTTGGGTAATCTGTCTTGAGCAGATTTTCATCCTATATATTGAGGGCGTTGGGTGATCCTAAAGATGACAAGCAAACACTAGAGGAGGATGAATAGTGTTATCTGAAATTAGTAACAAATTAAAAATACTTCCCTCTAAGTACGCCTAATTCTCCTATGAGAATTAACTCACTAGGTACTTAATCAACAACTTAAATACTTAGAGATAAGTACAGAGCAAAATTCAACACAATGCAAGTAAAGAGAAATAAAGAGCAAGAGAACAAGAGCAATAACAAACACAAATATTTTTACCCTGGTTCACCCACTCCTTGGGCTAGTCTGGCATCCACGGATGCGTCTCTTAATTAGAGGAATTCACTTGCCTCAACAACTTAAGGGCTTATGCAACCGTGCCTCTTCTCCACTAAGAGTACTTATACAATCACCTTACCCATAGCAATAATTTCCAACAACAATGCCAACCTCACCAAGTGAGGACCTCACACATGAGGCTTAGCCAACAATTACAACAACCAAGTAGACGTACTCACCACCCCCCCAACCACCCTCCCCCCCCCTCCCCCGTATGGATTTACACTTGATCTTTTGAAGATGATGAGTTACACCCTTCATATAGCCAATGAGTTGAACCTCTTTGAGTATATATGTGTGGCTAAGAAAACATTCTTAAGATCTCAAAAAAGAATAAATATTAAAACTTTGGAGATCAAAAGAAACTTGATTCAATCTTAAAAATAATAGAGACGAAGCATTGTGAGATTAAAATCAATTTGGCCAAGTAAAGCAATTGCTTAAAAGCATATGAAATAAATTAAAAAACTTTGGCCAAGAAAAAACAATTGAGGGCTTAGAGAGGGCTTAAAATGACTTTGAAAAGCTTAAAAATTTATCAATAAGTTCATAACAACTCCAGCCAACATCCTCCTATTATAAGGATTAAATCTGCCAAAAACAGATTACATATTTTGTCATCTAACATCTCTCCAATAGATAGTCAACGTCCATATCAAATAGATCTGTTGGAGACTGGGAGTCGACTGATAGAAAACAACAAGTCGACTCCTGGAGCTCAAGTCGACTTCCTGAATAACAGGAGTCGACTTTCTGCAGAGTCCAGAAACTCATTTGATCTGCTAATAGCTCACTGGTTGACTCTTATACATATGGGAGTCGAATTGATTTTTGCTATGCAATTTTGTATCAGAAAATAAAGGGATATGATATCTAAATGAATTTAATAATATTATGAGTTAAAAACATTTTTCTAAGTGTTTCTATTTCTGTTGAGTTTCAATCTCAAGTCCTTACAAAGAATCTGAAGACATGAGCTCAAAAACATCACTATTACCACTCTCTTTGGCTTTGATGTGGCTTTGATGTGGCTTCGATGTAGATTTGATCTTCATCTCCCTGTTTTAGACTCTTGAGCTTCTTGTTGCCTTAAATAGGCTTCCTCTACACTTCCATCGTTGACCATGTGCTCTTAAATATGAGAATCTTCATGGCTTTGAGCAAGCTTCATTGGTCTTGTTCTAATTCTATCTTCCATTGCTTTGAACTTATTCTTTCAAAATAAGCTTTACTGCATACACACTCAATAATCATAATCAGTACTTTTCATATGTTTAATCATAATCCAATCTACACTTGGTGTGTCTCGATATCTAACAGAGTGTTGGTGTAAGAGTATATTATGAATTTATTTAGCAAATTTTAAGCATTTTCAAGTGACTTTCAAGCCCTTCCAAAAGTCTTTAGGCCAAATTTTTACAAAAAGATTTTAAGCAAATTGTTTTCTTGGCCTTCTTGATTTAATCTCCTAGAGCTCTCATCTATACTTCATTGAGATTAATCAATCCTCTCTTGATCTCCTAACGTTTTCATCTTTAATATTTTTGAGATCATAGATATTTTTTCATAGCCACACTACACTTCAAAAAGCTTCGCTATATGAAATTGTTCTTTATCACCAAAGTAAATGTTTGTAAAACCCTCTATTGAAAGGTGGTAAGATTCATTGTTATATTTCTTGGTGAATATTGGTGATTGTGTTGTAATTTGAGAAAAGCTCAAGTGTTGAGATCCTCTTGATGAAGAGGTTGGTGGTGGTGATTGTATAAGTCTTCTTAATTAAGAAGTGGCAATTGTGATCTACTCCATGGGTATTTGATTAGTTGAAATCCAAGTGGTTCTTGGGACTGGATGTAGCACAGGGTTTGGATGAACCTCACGTGTTTGCGCTTGTCTATATTGTCTCTTTACTTCATCTCTTATTTGCATCTTGTGCTTAATTCTGATGTGATTATTCTATTTGCAAGTATTGAGATTTATAGATTAAGTTTCAAGAGAAGCAACATTCATTGAAACTTAGGTAAACTTAGAGGGTAAAATGTTAATTAGTAATTATTATTTCATAACACTATTCACCCCCCTCTAGTGTTTATTTGCCATCTCAAGATCCCTAACTGTTACATCATTGGGCCAGCCCCCGAAGGGAAAAGGACATGTCCCAACTAAGCGAAGGAGCCCACAAAGGAGAAGCTGCGACACATCAAGTCCGCATAGCCTACGCGAGAGATTAATCATCTGCCTGGTCAAAGTCCATGCATAATCTGCCAGTTGATCTTCCGAAGCTTAAGGAGATGGTTAGTTATGGGCTCGTTAATGGCGGGATGAGTGGACAGCAGTTATGTCTATCCTTTAGGGATGAATGTGCCTCCATAATGGGAGACCGTTATTCGCCAACAACACTAAGAGGACCCCTCCACTTAAAAATAAGAAAAACAACAACAGTACAGGGGGGCGAGAGAGGTACAGAATACTAGGCACGTAGTCTATTCTTTTCTCTATTTTCCACATCTATATTTCTTCCTCCAAAAGCTCGGCGAGACAAGATCAAGTCGATCTCCATTGGGTCGATCTTGACTGCGTCGAGCCAACTTAAGTCCATACTAACTTAAGCATCGAAGGGGATTTGGATGGACCCCAAATCCGACCCCCTGACGAGTGTCTATGTTGCAGATAACTCGAAGGTTGATTTTGCCAGTATCTGAAGATTCGTTCATACGACCCAAGGCTCAGTCATGCTTCATCCAGAACCATCAGAGTTGGGTCGAGCTTCAGCACAGTAGCTCAAGGTACTCCTCGATCAGGGTACCTTCCACTGTATGTCCCACTCATCAGCTGACAAGGGTCCACCTCATCAAAGGCGTCCGAGTCAGCCCACCTTATTATTGACCAGAACCCATCTGTCAATAGTTGGCACCGTCTATGGAATACGATGAAGCAATCAACATCTCGAAGCAATCACCATGTCGACTGGACCCATCAACACCGGTCCAATCATTAGCATGAACGATGATGCCCCTCTCATCGAAGATGATGCCGGATCTTCTTCGGAGGGGAGACTAGTCTCATGAATGGTTTCACAAGAACAATTCAATACATTTACTCAGTCAGTCAATGACAGCTTCGTGGCATTGACTACCACCATCCAGTAGATAACCCAACCACCAATACTGGGGGCCACGGCACAGCCGCCTCTGCCCCCCAATTCGACATCGGTCCCTGTTGGGGCACAACCTACAACGAGGAGTCAGATGGCTGGGGAGTCAAATTTAGAGTGTCAAGCCATCACATTACTTAATAGCACTCATACATCTCGGCAACAACCTGAGATCGACTAAGATGATGGGGGCCAGAATAATTATAGGGATGGTGACAACCGCCCTAATGGACAACCGTGTGGCCTGGGGCCCTCCAAAAATGGAAGTTTTCTTATCTTCCTACTCACAGTGACGTGGAACAATGGAGAAACTGTGCACCCAGGAGCGTAGACGCAGTCCTACCCAGAGGCCTACGACTGGGAAGAAACAAAAGAGTCCCCCAAACTCTCCAAATCATTCGGGGGGAGGCCAGGATGACTCTTCCAGTTCCTTCACCTGTCGGCAGACCCGTCCATGAGGAGATGAGCGGCATCCAATTTCCCATGCTCTTGGTCCAAACGGAGGATGCAATCCTTTGAAGGAGAACATAACTTCGGTCCCTCGGCTACCAAAGTTCAAGATACCGTCCCTGAAGCTGTATGATGGTATGTGTGATCCATGGAAATAGTCCGCTAATACCAAAGTGTGATGGAGCTACATGGGGCCGACAACCTGTACTTATGTCGTGCCTTTCACACCACTCTGACCAAGGTAGCGGATAAGTGGTACATCGGACTACCCAATCGCAGCATTGTGTCGTTTGAGGACTTGTCCCAAGTCTGTTACCGGTAGTTTATGGCAGGACGGAGGCAGAAGCAAAAGCCAGACCACCTATTTACTCTAAAGCAGGGGAAATGGATACGCTGCGAGATTTATTCAAACGCTTCAACAATGAAAGGCTTCATATCGAAGGTGCCACCAAGGACACAGTCATTGCGGCTCTCACTCTAGGCATCCATTGTGAAGATCTTCTAAAATCTCTGCATCAGTGACCACCAAGCAATCTTGACCACTTGTTCACTAGGGCAAAGCTGTAAGGACCCTGTCTATGGGGAAAATACTAGAAGGGGGGTTGAATAGTGTTTATGCAAATTTAAAAGGAATTTACGCCAAATAAAATGCAATCCAACAAATAGTGTAGAATAGAAAAACAACCCAAGATGAAACACATGCAAACGTAGAGATGTTTCAAGGGTTCGGATTAACCAAGTCAACTCCCGACTTGTTCCCGGTAATCCTTCGTTCCTACCACCCGGATACCACCAGATACTCAAGTTAGAACCCTAACTTGAGGTTTCCTTAAAGCCCACTTGTAGCAACCCTACAAGTGCAATCGAATACAATCGATGTCCTTGACTTCCACAACCAGGGAGCAAGCAAAACCACTCTCACAACCGAGAGCACAACTCAAATAACGAATGTTATGAAATAATGAAAGCAACACTTACAATCACCTATGCCTTGAAGTAGAACTTGAAGGAGGTGTGTGATGTGTGTTGAAGAACTCTCTTGGAAGAGAGGAAAAGCCCTTTCTCTTGACTGCACCAATTGCTTAGAAGATCACTCTTTTGGTTCTAGGTTGGAGAGCAAGAGAACAAGATATGGAAATACTTAGGGCTTTGGATTTGAGAGCTTTGATCTTTGGAAATGAAAGCTTGAGATATAATGAATGAGTGTGTCACCTTCCAATGGAACAGTAGAAGCTCTATTTATAGCTTTCTCAAATCCATAAAACAGTTTAGGCAAAACCCCAATTGGAATCCGTGAGAAAAATCTCAACGGATAGAAACTGTACCCGAACCAGTCGACTGAATGAAGACAACTCAGTCAACTGATGCACAGTCAGCATGGGTAGGTAAGAATTCATAACGGTAACTTACCACGTGGACAGTCGACTGATGAATCAAAGACAGTCGTCTGTTAAACCAACAGGCGACTGTAATATCTTCGACAGGCGACTGACCGAGATGGGTAAGTTAGACACATACTGGAAATCTCATAAGAAACAGGACATACGACTTATCCAAATAATACAGGCGACTGTTAATCAGAACAGGCGACTGTAAATATTTAAACAGACGACTGTCAAAAGCAAGAGAAATTTCCAGAGAGTAGAGTCAAAGAAATGACTTACAGACAGGCGACTGTTGCAGCATAGACAGTCGACTGATCCAATAGACAGTCGACTATATATACAGCATTAGTCGACTGGCCGTAAAAGTCAGATCAAACAGAGTTTGGGCAAGGATAGATAGGCGACTGATTTATAGAACATAGTCGACTGTCCTTTGGACAGGTGCCTGTGAAACGTTCATCAGTAGCCTGTGCGAAATAATCAGAGAAGGCCTAAAACTATATTGTAATAGTCTGTGCATAACAGGCGACGGTAGAACAAAACACAGTCGATTGTTTTTGAGACAGGCGACTGTAAACTGTTCAGCATTCGGCTGTTATGAACAATCCTAGCACAAACAAAAGAGAATTGAATTCGGATCAAAGGACAAATGGTCTAATGAAGTCCTATGACAGAATGTAGATGTGTGTGAGTGCTCCATCAAAGTTCTACTTCTAAGCTACATACTAGAAGAGATAAAAGAAAAATTACATTAATAAATAATCTCTTCTTTCCATCGTATGAGCTTGAAGTCTTTACGGAGCTTCAATCATCAATCTACGATCATCCAATTCATGTCATTTGCCTTCAATGTCGTTTGTGAGTCATCCATTGCTAGTAGATCTTCATAATTAGCTTAGGCAATGGATTAACTGCAAAATAGGGGATTAGTCACAAGTATTTATGTTTGTTCATCATTAACACCAGTAGGGAGAAGTCCAATACTCAACAAAAGCGATTCATGTTCTCAGAGGAGGCACTCACCGCCAAAAATAAGAGCTCTTCCAAGCTCCATAGAGAGACAAGGCAAGAAGCTCGACCACGTGACAGTCCTCGTCGAGAACCTCGTGACCGGTGGCAACGAGATAGGAGCCCCAAAGGCAAGGAATGCTCGACCAATGAGGCATTTACCAAGCTGAACGCCACCAGAGCCGAGGTCCTGGCCTACTCTAAACACGAGGGACTCTTCAACCAACCTCCTCCTACACAGAAAAATAGGTACGAGAAAAGAGACGATCTTAAGTTTTGCAGGAATCACAACGACAATGGCCATGACATGGACGATTGCTGGACCTTAAAGAGAGACATCGAAACTCTTGTCAAGCATGGCCATCTAAAGAAATTCGTCGACGACACCCAGGTGAATGAGGGAACCTCGAAGAAAGACAAAAGAAAGGGACCCATGCCTGATTCGCTCGTTACCAAGGCCGTCGACTGGTCTGTAAGAAGGATTCCCTAGGTTAAAGGCTCAAATGGTGCAAGGCGACGCCTCCCAGCCTCACATAAAATAAAACGCATGTATGAATTTCAGTTGTTTAAAATTTTCTCTTAAGAATTGAATGAATAAAATTGATTTCTTTCAAAAAAACGTTCATTATCTTGAACTAATAACATGTATGACCGATGTATCTTATGAGGTCCCCTCTCATTAGCTTAAATTCTTCTGAGCACACCGGTCCAAATCACTAGAATCTCAACGACTGCAAGGCAGTACGACTGAAAGACCAACCCTCCGTAGGTCGACCAAGCCATATGAAGAAGGAAGAAACTCGTTACTATCATCGGATGTAAGTCAAGGGGACATCCCCTCGCCACCAAACGACTCTCTTCAGACGTAAGTCGAGGGCCATCCCCTCGCCACCGAACGATCCTCGTCGTACGTAAGTCATGGGGCCATCCCCTCCCCACCGAACGATCCTTGTCGGACGTAAGTCAATGGGACATCCTCTCGCCACAGAACAATCCTCCTCAGACGTAAGTCGAGGAACCATCCCCTCGCCACTGAACGACTATCGTCGGACGTGTCGATGGGCCATCCCCTCGACACCGAACAATTCTCCTCGGACGAGGAACCACCGCCTTCGTCATTGATGGAAACATTGTTCAACATCTCACCCACTACGTCCATTACAAGCAAGAGTCTGACTTATTGAAAGGGGCCTACCAGGGATGTGACGCTCATGCTCCTTTGATGACAAAGTACTTCATAACAACGAATACAAATTTTCACAAAAACAATTTCCTTCTTTTTACAAAAAAAATAAAGCATTATACACCCAGTTCAAGCAAGGGGCTTAGGGGGCCGTGGAATCTTGAGGCGAATTTATGGACAGCACAATTTCCCCCGCTCCATCAGCCGAAATGGCATTTTCGGATGGCGCAACATCAGTAGCCCCATCTGTCGAAATGACGGCTTCCTCAATCAAATTGACGGCTAATGAGTGGTTATTTTACACATATTTAGTGGGGTTTATCCATGCATTATATCACATAAACCCACATTTTATATGCCACTTCATTATTCTTTCAGTTCTTTTTCACTCGTTAGGTGTTTATTTACGTTTCAGGTCAAAATCAAGCTTAGAGGAGCAAATGGAGCTAAATAATCAAAAGAAAGAAACTTGGCAAAGAAACGTGATCAACAAAAGAAGAATCCAAGAGAAAATAGCTCCACACGACCGCGTGGGATACCCCGCGTGACCGCATGGAAGAGAGCAAAGAAGGGGCCAAAGAGTATCAATTTCAGTGCGACGCGGCCACGTGAAGGTATCACAAATGAACACATCAAATGGGATAAAGAAGGACATTTGGAAGTTTGGAAGCCTAGAAAGACGCGGCCGTTTCGATGAGGCGGCACGGTCGCGTAGAACGACCAATTCTCTGGAATTTTGGCCCCCATTTATCCTCCACCGAAACGGTCGCATCGCTTCATCGACGCAACTGCGTCGATCCCATTCCCAAGCCTATGAGAAAAGGAGCCATGCGGTTGCATGGCTACCCCACATGAGCACGTGGAGGAGATATCACCAGAAAACACACAAGCCTCGCAAGGATTGAAGATCTGCTCACAACTTTGTGGTTATCTTCACTTCTCTTTATTTTTTTTCAAAGAGAGTCTCATCCCGATTTCAACGCATATTTATTTGTATTTTTCTGAGATCGGGAATTTTATACATTTTCTGGAAGACGAGACTGCGCTGCTGAAATTCTGACTCGACCGCGTGGATTGCTCCACGCGGCCGCGTTGGGTCGGGTTTTTCTCGACTCTTTAGAGTTTATAATGAATTATAAAAGGGTTGTGTGCGTCGTTTCGAAGGGGGCCAACCCTTGGAGGCGTTTTATTCCCCTTTTCCATAGTTTTTCTTAGGTTTTTGGAGTAGTGGTAGCATAGATAGGGGTTTTGCTTGGTTTTATCCTCGATGGATGTGATTGTAACTCGGATGTTTTGATTCTAATGATTGGGAAGCTAAGTATTCTTTTGTTCACTTATTTTATTATATGTTTTCTATGATTTCTTATTGATCTCTTTGTTTATCTTTGTATCTCTATATGTTTGTGAGTAGATTTTAATCTAGGGTTTGGTGGATTCTTAATTGTGCGTTTGAGCATGTATTGATGAGTTTTAGTTGGTTGTTGTATGAATGATAATTAGATATATGATGGATGATTATTATCAAATTAATTCGAATTCTCCTTTCATGGGTAATTAGATTAACTCACAATTGACGTCGGGGTTAATCTAGGGTTTCCGAATGCATTGAACGATACTATCGATGCGGCTGACGGAAGTCGAGCATCGATATGAGCCCTCCTAACATAGATCTGAATCATAATCCATAGAAATGGTGTGAAGGAAGATTGGAGACATTCGTCAGACGTAATGCATCTAGCGCATATCGATGCACGACTAAAGTCGGTATCGATACGGGCTAGGTAGTCCTATCATGCACTACGGAAGTGGGGGTAGGGTCAATATAAGGGGGTATCTTATCATGTGCCACAAAAGTGGGGGGGAAGAGAACACCCTTAGATTAGACGACCTATATCTATCACATGAGTTCAACAACTGATCAACCCAAGCAGTGTTCTAAATATCGGTTCGATATCCGATATATCGGTCGCAATATAGGAATTATCGCTTGGCCGATACAATATAGGTTGTTTTATTTTGGTTTCTGATATTTGGGGAAATATCGCCGATATATCGAGATTGGGTCGATATTTCCTTTTGAAATATCGACCGATATTCATTGTTTTTTAAAGTCCGGTTAGCGGGTCGGTCCACTAAAAAGTGAATCCGACCCGACCCAAATCTATCAGTTAAAACATTATGTCAGCGGATTTTTTCGGGAGAAAATCGCGAGTTTGCCCTAATCACCGCTCAGCTCCTCGCTTCGCTTCGCTTTTCACGCAGCTTCACTCAGCACCATCAGTCGAAATTTTCCGACGAAATTCGATCGCAGTTCGCTGTCTGGTGTTCAATCGTTGCAAGGGATGGTTTTCCGATCAAGGTAAGTATTTGTTCCCTTTTTTCACTCTTTCATTCTTTCAATTTTTGTGATTTTTTTCTTCCAGTTTTGGGTTTTTTAGTTGATTGAGCTTCGACATAGGACGTTCGATCTTCGCAAGAGAGGATTTTCCAATCAAGGTGAGTATTCTTTACCTTTTTTCATCTCTTTTTCTATTTTTCTTTTTATGATTTTTTTTTCAGTTTTGGATTTTTAAGTCGATCTTCAGCATCCGATGTTCGTTCTTCTCAAGAGAGGGTGTTCCAACCAAGGTGAGTATTCTTTCCCTTTTTTACAATTTTACATTTTTTACATTTTTTGATCTTACATTTTACAGTAGACTTATACATACCGGATGTTTTTTATTTTCAGTTTTTTCCAGTTTATCGTATTTGTTTTGTCGCAATTGCCATCTTCATAAATGGGTGCCCTCTATCAAATAAATGTATTTTATTTTGGAGTTGCAAGTTGCAACAGATTTACTTACTAATTTGACTGCAAGCAAAAAATGTGTGGAAGCAGGGAAATAATGAGGATTGGAGTATCAATTTGCTCACTTGAGGGGAATAGTTTTCTGCCCCTTGGATCATTTCAGTTTTGGGTACTTTAAACAACACCCCCTACATCAACAGTCAATATATATAAGGTGGCATACATACTTAAACAACACCCATACATCATATTTTGTAGGTATTTATCTTGCTTGGTTCCTGACCACTTAAAAAAATATTCTACCAAGTGAATGTCTGGTATTCACGTTTAATGAGATAAGTATACCCAAAACATACTTTTATTTGAGTTTCTATAGTTTATATTTTCTTAGATACATCTATGCTTTTATTTGACATCATTTTTAGCCTCTGATATGACACTATGATATTTAGTCGATATCCCCGATATTCATGTTTAACGAGAGAAGTATAACCAAAACATACTTTTATTTGAGTTAGTATAGTTTATATTTTCTTAAATACATTTATGCTTGCATATATCATCATTTTAAGCCTCCGACATGACACTCCGATATTAAGTCAATATCCTCTATATATCCCCGATATCTGCAATCCGCTATCAAATTTTCTAGGCTGATACATGACCGATATCCGATATTTAGAACACTGAACCCAAGTCAATGCATGTCCAATCCACAACTGGGTGTAACCTAGCTCTAGATTCCTTTTCATTCTATTTGTTTCTTCATATTCTATACATACTCCACATATCCTCACATAGCTCACCACTGCCTAGGATTGAGCTAGACTCAATTAACCAGCCTCCCTGTGGATGCCCTGTTAGCGCTATGACGACAGCCGTGCGCTTGTGGTTTATAAGTGTAAAACTCCTAACAAATGTTTGGCGCCGTTACCAAGGATGTTGCGCTTGATTGATATTATTTTAATTCTAGGTTAGTTAGTATACGTGCATATAAAAAAATATAAATAAATAAACAAAAATTTTCCCCCACCACCTCATTATTATTTGTGCTATTCTGTTGTACCACTGACGCACTTTCTCCTCTTGTTTTCTTATTTGTTTTACCGGTGCATTTTGGAGACTATGTGGATGCCTAATGGGTTAGGCGCTAGAAATTTTGAGGCCTCAGCATCATATGGTGCTCAGATGGGAGTCCATAGTAATTTTCCACCTGGTGCAGTGTTTTGCATAAAGAGTGGGATGTGTAGCCATATTTTTACACAATGCCAATATTACACCCACCCTTACAACCCACCATCATATACCTACAACCTGCCTCATGTACCCTCCCATCCTAATCCACCACCTCCGCCATAAAAATCTCACCTTGAGTTGCTATTAGAAAGCTAACTTCAAAACCAAAGCCAATGGATCGAAGCCCAAGCCACGACTGAAGTCCAACTCCAAGAACTGGCCCAAAGTGTAAACCAATTATCCATACCACAGGGGCAATCAGAAATGCATGCTAGGTATTCGATCATTGCACCTACACCTTCAGGGGAGAGATCTTGGAAGACCCGACTCTCACAGTACCTACTTCTACCATTCTTCCAAAGTCTGGTGGAGAATCTGCACCTACATATGAGAATCAGGCGACAAACTAGCCAATACCAGGGGAGCTTGTCTTTTACTTCCGCCGTGGTGATGGAGAAACTTTCTGGTAAGTTTGGGCAAGATTTCACGCATTGGCGTTGAGAGTGCCACAGCATGAAAGCATGGCACGCGAACTCATTCACCTCTTCTCTATAGGACTGCCAGAAACACTGCAGAGATTTATGGTACGACTGAATGAAGGCCTATTTTACGACAAGCCGCCTGAAGCAGCTTGCAATTATTTGGAGGAAGCCGCTGCTAAATCTTGCGCAATGCCACCTACCAGCCATACAGGGGGTATTCTATCGAAACTTATTTTTGACTATTCTAATATATATGATTTTCCTCCTGTAGGTACCATTCACGAGACACAGCTTGTCGATCGCCACATCCCAAATTACTTTTCTGACGATGAGATGGATGATGAGTCTGGCACACACCAATGTATGGAAATGATCCTTCTCAGAGATATTACTAACAAGCAGGGAGCATGCAAGGGCACACCCACTACTTCATTATGAGATGAGCCTAAGCAGTTTTCCCTACTGAATGGTTTCCCACCTATGAGGTTTTAGAGAGCACCGAGGAGGTCGTGGAGCATACACACACTGACGAGGAGGATGCTTGTGAGGCCAGAGATACCACGTCTTATTTTAGTGAGCCTGACGCACCTTGCCTCCTCCATCACCCCCACAAGACCTCCCCACTCCATCAGAGGCACATCATCCACCAGAGCCTAACGCTCCCACTCAGGGAGATATTCTAAACTCCATATCGGGATTATGTATTTCATTATTATAACTCTTTAGATTCAGATGCTATTGGCATGACGTACTTCCCGCATGACATAGTTTTATATTCCACAGAGGTATGTTGGGTCATGTCAATACCCGATGAACATGTTTACGGAATTGATAAGGAGTTGATTGTGTCATCTTAAGAGAATATTGCATTATTCTCAGTGAGTTTTCGTAACCCCATCTCATATTTTCTATCCTATTTTGACGATCCTCTCTGGTATACCTTTATTGAAGGGAAAATTTTCCATCCAGGCTGACGCCCCTCGTCTCGTGTAGGTTACACGTGGACGGCTACGAGGATGCTTGGAGGAGCGTTGCTAGGGTCTGATGGAGTTCGTAGGAGGCAGTTAGCTGAACCACCAAAAGAGCAGGAGGAATATCTACATGCTCCGCTAGAAATCTTGGATCCACCCTTTGATCAGGTGAATCCGAATCCAGTAGTGTAGAAAATTTTATATGCTTTCTAGGTAGAATGAATAAACTCGCCTCCTCTCAGTAGCAATGGGAGCGTATTAGGATTAGTCATTTTTCTTTGAATAAATCTCACCTCCATGCGACACATACCCACATTTTCATGATCCCAAAAGCCTGTATATGCTTTAATGCCCACATTTCACCCTGGTTTCACATTTATATAACTCTAAACACCCGCTCACCCCAAACTTGTACACACGCTTTCATTTTATTTTCATATTGGGATATTCTTATATGCTAGCTTAGGGAAGATATTTTTATGCATGCAACACTTATATTCCCCCATTTCCACTCTTTAGCATTGAGGACAATGCTTGATTCTAGCTTGGAGGAGGTGCACTTCGTGCATCATTTGTGCATATTTCTTATTGAGAATCACACCATGCCACATTTTATTTACATTGATGTCTTCGTGAAAAGTTTTCAGATTTACACTTTATTCGTTCAATTTCTCATTGTTTCTCGTGATATATGCTTAGTGGATGTCTTTAGTATTAGATTTCATTACCATATGCTTATTATGTTTATGCTCGTAATCCCTAAAACAAAAGTACTTGAAACATGCCTAGGCTATGTTTTGTATTGAGAATCCATCTTATGCATGCATCTTGAAGTTTTTAGTTGAGAATAATGGTTAGTAATCTCATATTATTTGGGTTAACAGCATACTTATCGAGTACGGAGGAGTGATGTTGTTTAGCTTGTTCATGCTCGAAAAAAGAGAGAGAAAATTAAAAAAATGAAATGAATAAATAATGCACAGTTCCTCCAGCTACATCGAGTAGCCTGGTCCTCATGCCTCGGGAAACATTGAGGATTCGTGTTGAAAAGTTTAGCTTGGGGGAGTGCATAAGAATAAAGATTTCTAATTGGTTTGAGCTAATAGGACTTAGGGGTCCTTCTTGACCCAATGCCCAAAGGTCATCTGATCTGGGAGTCATTGACCCAACGATCCTTACACAAACCAACTTAGAATCCAATAAAATGGTGAAAATAAGAACATGAATGAAGCTAGTAATCCCATGAATCATGGAAAGATAGCGTGTCGTAAAAACCACTTCCCTGATGGATTCACGACCCATTTTACGATACTAATTCTTCCTCGATCATCGTATAATTTCGATTTTCATTCTAATAACCTACGCGGGATATAGGAAACATTTTAAGATTTGAACATAACTGTGATAATGTATATTGTATGTTGATTTAGAGGGCCTTGAGGTAATGAACCACTTCTTATTTAGGTACTTCCTCCCCCCAACTCGGGTCCCAAGCCCTTTAGATTTTTCAGTCACTACCTACAGGTTTCGGGTTTCTATGCTCTTCTGTTATCCGTTTGGAGGGGTCATTACTCTGGTTCCCCAATGCTCAGACATGTCACCATGCTCAAGGCCCTCAAGGCCCTTAAGGCAACCATCCGTTTCTGGCCCCTGGCATGCCGCCCCTTCCCTCCTTCTGAGTCCACCAGGAGCGACATTTCTGATATTCGTGGTGCCCATGACTTCCATTCTTGCCCGGATCTTTTGACTCAGGAACGTGCTCTTAGTCGCCTCCTTTCTTCTAGCCTTGCTTGTGAGGAGAGCCAGGCTAGACGGAAGAGCCGTCAGACCTGGCTTTCCCAGGGAGACAGGAACACCAGGTTCTTCTATGCATCGGCCAGGGACGGTGCAGCCGGCAACAGCCTTCTTCACTTGATTGGGCCAGGGGGACCCAGTCTCTAAGCTAGACACTCTTCGTGCTGAAGCAGTAGATTACTTCACCTCGCTCTTTCACCAGGACTCGTATCCCTCCTCCTTCCCCGAGGTAGTCCCTACGCATAACCTCTCCCCGGGTGCTAGTGACTGGATTGGTGGCCCTGTTGCTGATCAGGAAATTAAGGATGCTCTCTTCTCCTTGGATAAAGACAAGTCCCTTGGGCCGGATGGTTTTCCTCCCCTCTTCTTCCAGGAGATGTGGGGCATCGTGGGTAATGATGTCCTCCTCGTGGTCCTCTCCTTCTTTTCCTTTGGATGTATCCTAAAGCAGATCAACCATACCTTCCTCACCCTGATCCCCAAGATCCATGTGGCCTCCTCTCTTGGTGACTACCAGTACATATCATGCTGCAATGTGATTTATAAGACCATATCTAAGGTCCTTAGTAGGAGGATGGTGGCGGTCATTCCGGGGCTCATCTCCTGGAACCAATCTGCATTCATCAAGGAACGTCTAATCTCTGATTTTTCCCTTCTTGCCCATGAGCTCATCAGGGACTTCTCTGCTTCTTTGGGTTCTAGGGCTTGTATCCAGCTGGACCTGCGCAAGGCATTTGACAGCATCAACCGTGAATTTACCTACTAATTTATGCGGTGACTTGGGTTTCCTCCCCCCTTCATACTCTGGGTCAAGGTTTGTGTGGACTCTCCCTCCTTCTCCGTCCTCGTCAACGGCTTCCCTGCTGGTTTCTTTGGGAGTGATAGAGGAGTCGGTCAAGGGGACCCTATGTCCCCCTTCCTTTTTGTCATGGTCATGGAGGATTTCACTATCTTGATGGACACTGCTTCTATCTCTGGCGTCATCTGTCCTCCCAAGAGGGGGGCTGGGGGTCCCCTCTCACCTTCTGTTCGCCGACGACGTACTGGTTTTCTGTAAGGCAGAGGCAACCTCCTTCGTGGGCCTTGCCCACCTGCTTTCCTCTTTCCATCTTATGAAGAGCTTTGAGGTGAATAAAGGCAAGAGCAAGCTGATCCTCAGCAAAGGGTGTAGCATTGGGAGTGAGCTCTCTCTTCTTCTTGGTATCTCCATTGCGACTCCTCCAGTCAAGTACCTGGGACTCCCCCTTTCCTCTACGTATCCGGTTGCTAAGCTCTTTTCTGGGCTTATGGACAAGTGTAAGGCCAAGATCTCTTGCTGGTCATCCAGGCTTCTTTCCACGGCGGAGCGCATTGAGCTCGTGCGCAGGGTCATACACGGGTTTGTTTCTTACTGGATCCAGTCTTTCCACATACCTACCTCTGTTCTCACTGGGATCGACCGTATGTGTCGTGACTTCATATGGGGGTCGAAGCTCCACCTTTGGAGGTGGGAGGACATGTGTTTACCCAAGTCTGAGGGGGGATTGGTCTCTGAAGTCTCTGCGAAGTGGGTGTGGTCGCGGGGGCTAAGCTTCTTTAGAGACTCCTTCACTTTCCGTCCCCCTGGGCTTCCTACATGTGCAGCGCCTATCTGAAGTGTACTCCTCTCTTCCAGTGTGAGCCCTCGGTGCTGGATTCTGGATCTTGGAAGCACATGCTCCGATGTCAGGATTCGGCTGCTACTTGCTTCTGTCGTGTTGTGGGTGACGATCGTTCCACGTCCTTTTGGTATGATCCCTTGCTGCCCTGTGGCCCCTTGGCCAACCTGCACACTCCTCCCCGCTCCTTACGGTACCGTTGTGTTGCAGACTTTTGGGGATGGTGGTGGTAGGTCTCTCACTGCTGAGCTCGCCCACATTGTCACTTCTCTGGCCCCAGTCTCTGTGTCAGAATGTCCTGATTCATGGGAGTGGACTGTGGATGGGGGAATGCTCACTTTGCTCCACTTGGTCCTCTACGTGTCATTGCTCTCCCCTGCTTGTCTTGCCCCCGTGATCTGGTTCCCTGGGCACACACCCAAGTTCCCCCTCACTCTTCTGCGTGCCCTCACTGATCGTCTGCCCACCACTCAGTAGCTTGCTAGGCGTGGTATTTGGGATCAGTCTCCTTGTGTTTTGTGCAGCTTGTACCTAGAGTCGATGCGCCACATATTCTTTTGCTGTGAGTTAAGCGCTTTTGTTTGGGCGGCTTGCAAGCTATGGCTTGGCCTTCCTCCTGGCTCCAAATCCATTATCGTCGATGCTCACATGCTGAGACGATGGTTTGGAGCCAGGGGAAGACCACCCCCAGGGGAAAGCTCTCCCTGCTGGTCTTCTCTGTGACGGTTTGGCATATTTAGAGGGAGAGGAACAACCGCACCTTCAGATCCCTCAGGTCCCCTATGACAGCCCTTCTGGCCAGGATCACTCTAGATGTCTCGGATGCTTTGGTTGGTTGTGTCCCTGGGGACTTAGACTCTATGGATATCCCCTTTTTGGGAACCGGGGGCTTTCCTAGGCCGTCTTTTTATGTGTGCCCCCCAAGCATAGGTTTCCCCCCTTTTTTTCTTGTCATTGCCTGGTAGGCCCTGCGCGTGGTGACTGCTTCCCAGCCTCTCCCTCGCCTGACCTGCTTGTTGTTCATTGCCTTGATGTAGTCCATGTTCATATATATACCTACACACTTAATTTTTAACTACACACACACACACACAAATACATACATAGATACATACATACATACATACACATACATACACATATATACATACATATATATAGGCAAATCTTCATGTGATAAATTGAAATAGTTCTCTCTCTCTCTCTCATTTCTAGAGAGAGACGCTCTGGCGATTTGAGAATCCTTTGGAGCGGTGTCCTTCGCCAGCCACCCCCGCGGCTGGCCTCGGCGGAAGCGAATCTCCTTCACTTCTTCTTCGTCTCGCCGACGGATCTGTGAGGGCTGCTTGATCGTTCGTCGTCTCTTTGGCAGATTCGAGATCTTTGTTATCGAGTAGAAGATGTGGGAAGCAACGATCTCGATTCTAGATCTGAGACTTGGCTCGACTCAGATCTGAGTCTCGATATACGGCTGTCAGTGCATGCAACTAGGCGAGGTGTGGCGATTCGTGTCGGATCGGTGTCGTTTCCAGATCTGAGCTTAGATCTGAGCTTCGATCTACGACGATCGGTGTCGTATTCAGATCTATTTGGCGTGTTGATCAACCTGAGGGAGGATTCTTTCTCTGCTCTGGTCCGGATCGGGATCTAGGCATAGATCCTGATCCGGCGGTGAGTTCCGATCACTCCTCCCTACTGCATTTTCAATCTTCTTGTTAGATCTTATCTTGATCTAATATCTGTGTTGCTTTGTCTGTGGAACGAGAGGGGAGTCGATTGATTCAGGATTTCGACCTGATCGCTGGATCTGGATAGCTTGGTGGAGATCTGAGGATCAGGCGGTGACGATCTTATCGAACGGATCGAGAACTCAGGCGGAGTCCTCGATATGGCGGTGAGTGTCTTCCATATTAATCCTCCTTTCAATTACCAGATCCGAGTCTGATACTCTGCTTGTTATGGTCTCTGACATGGTTGAGACTAATCCTGATGGTGCTGCTGATGCCAATGCGGGAGACTGGAGAATGGCGGTGAACAAAAGAAGGCCAAACAATGCAATGTTCAAGGGGAAAGGTGTTAGAGGTGATTACGGATCCCGTACTCAGGGTGGTCCGCAGTATGATGATGCTCGCTTACCTGGGAGTAGGAAGGTGTTTGAGAGGAGAATGGCGAGGCCTTCAGTTGAGATCAAGATCAACCCTCTTGCAGCTAAACAATCATGGCTAGAAGTCTGTACAAGCAAGCGGAAGATCGCAGATGCGCTGGAGATGAGCTATGTCCCGCCAACTCTTGATGATGAGGGGCAATCCATCGTTGTTCTTCCTCAGGAGATCATTGATGAAGCAGCAAAGAATTGGGAGAACACCTTGGTTGTATACATCCTGGGCGACGTCCCATTCTATAGCCAATTGAAAGCTTGGGCTATCAGAACATGGAGGAAGCAAGGTATGATGATTTTCTCTCGCGATAAACTTCAGAGACAGAGTCGACTGCGACGCCTTGTTGTACGGGGGTCCGTGGATGTTTGATGGCCGTCTCGTCGTGATCCAACGTTGGGTGCCGGACATGGGATACGATAGAGACATGCTCTCCTCTGTTACGTTGTGGATTCAACTCCCCAACCTACCGATGAAGTTCTGGTCACTTAAAATTTTGAACATCATCGCCAGTGTGCTTGGTACTCCGATATGCTTGGACAGAGCTACGACAACCATGGAAAGGATGAGCTATGAAAGATGTCTGGTCGAAATCTCAGCGGAACATGAGCTTCCACAGACGGTGGCGGTCCAAGTCGAAGATGGTGATTCCTTTGAAGTTGTTGTTAGATATGAAGGGTCCCCTCCAAGATGCGTTAATTGCAGATGCTTCGGTCATCTCGTACAGCAATGCACTACGAAGATAGGAGCTTCGAAGGAAGCTGTCAAGGAGGTGAACTCGAGGGAGGCAATGGATAATGTAAGTGCACCTACTCCTTTTTCTCCTTCGGTTCCTCCTTCTACAAGTGTGGCGGACTATTCTGAGGTGCTGGGGGGTGGTGGGAATGAAATTGGTAGTAAAGGCCAAGATTATGAGTCTGTCAAGGATGTTCACATTGGGGATAGGCATGTTGAGGGGAGATATGAGATGGCCTGTAATCCTGGGAGGGATTGTAACGATGATGCTGTAAGGGGCACGGGGGGTTGTATGGCTGATGGTGTAGCTACAAAGCCTATAGAGGCATGTAAGGCGAACATAGGTTGTAAACCAGCTGCGGATGGGGAGGAAGTGAGGGTGAGAAGCTCTGGTATAACGGGGGGAGATGGCTTTGTAATTTTTAGTGTACATCCGAGCTTGTGTGTCTCGGGAGAAGGCACTGTAAAATGTAGCGTGCTTCCGAGCTTGTGTGACTCGGGGAATAGACGGGATGTCAAGCAGCTGGCTGC
>JAULAV010006066.1:0-12500 GCA_030789695.1 Scilla litardierei
CTAACCCTAACCCTAACCCTAACCCTAACCCTAACCCTAACCCTAACCCTAACCCTAACCCTAACCCTAACCCTAACCCTAACCCTAACCCTAACCCTAACCCTAACCCTAACCCTAACCCTAACCCTAACCCTAACCCTAACCCTAACCCTAACCCTAACCCTAACCCTAACCCTAACCCTAACCCTAACCCTAACCCTAACCCTAACCCTAACCCTAACCCTAACCCTAACCCTAACCCTAACCCTAACCCTAACCCTAACCCTAACCCTAACCCTAACCCTAACCTAACCCTAACCCTAACCCTAACCCTAACCCTAACCCTAACCCTAACCCTAACCCTAACCCTAACCCTAACCCTAACCCTAACCCTAACCCTAACCCTAACCCTAACCCTAACCCTAACCCTAACCCTAACCCTAACCCTAACCCTAACCCTAACCCTAACCCTAACCCTAACCCTAACCCTAACCCTAACCCTAACCCTAACCCTAACCCTAACCCTAACCCTAACCCTAACCCTAACCCTAACCCTAACCCTAACCCTAACCCTAACCCTAACCCTAACCCTAACCCTAACCCTAACCCTAACCCTAACCCTAACCCTAACCCTAACCCTAACCCTAACCCTAACCCTAACCCTAACCCTAACCCTAACCCTAACCCTAACCCTAACCCTAACCCTAACCCTAACCCTAACCCTAACCCTAACCCTAACCCTAACCCTAACCCTAACCCTAACCCTAACCCTAACCCTAACCCTAACCCTAACCCTAACCCTAACCCTAACCCTAACCCTAACCCTAACCCTAACCCTAACCCTAACCCTAACCCTAACCCTAACCCTAACCCTAACCCTAACCCTAACCCTAACCCTAACCCTAACCCTAACCCTAACCCTAACCCTAACCCTAACCCTAACCCTAACCCTAACCCTAACCCTAACCCTAACCCTAACCCTAACCCTAACCCTAACCCTAACCCTAACCCTAACCCTAACCCTAACCCTAACCCTAACCCTAACCCTAACCCTAACCCTAACCCTAACCCTAACCCTAACCCTAACCCTAACCCTAACCCTAACCCTAACCCTAACCCTAACCCTAACCCTAACCCTAACCCTAACCCTAACCCTAACCCTAACCCTAACCCTAACCCTAACCCTAACCCTAACCCTAACCCTAACCCTAACCCTAACCCTAACCCTAACCCTAACCCTAACCCTAACCCTAACCCTAACCCTAACCCTAACCCTAACCCTAACCCTAACCCTAACCCTAACCCTAACCCTAACCCTAACCCTAACCCTAACCCTAACCCTAACCCTAACCCTAACCCTAACCCTAACCCTAACCCTAACCCTAACCCTAACCCTAACCCTAACCCTAACCCTAACCCTAACCCTAACCCTAACCCTAACCCTAACCCTAACCCTAACCCTAACCCTAACCCTAACCCTAACCCTAACCCTAACCCTAACCCTAACCCTAACCCTAACCCTAACCCTAACCCTAACCCTAACCCTAACCCTAACCCTAACCCTAACCCTAACCCTAACCCTAACCCTAACCCTAACCCTAACCCTAACCCTAACCCTAACCCTAACCCTAACCCTAACCCTAACCCTAACCCTAACCCTAACCCTAACCCTAACCCTAACCCTAACCCTAACCCTAACCCTAACCCTAACCCTAACCCTAACCCTAACCCTAACCCTAACCCTAACCCTAACCCTAACCCTAACCCTAACCCTAACCCTAACCCTAACCCTAACCCTAACCCTAACCCTAACCCTAACCCTAACCCTAACCCTAACCCTAACCCTAACCCTAACCCTAACCCTAACCCTAACCCTAACCCTAACCCTAACCCTAACCCTAACCCTAACCCTAACCCTAACCCTAACCCTAACCCTAACCCTAACCCTAACCCTAACCCTAACCCTAACCCTAACCCTAACCCTAACCCTAACCCTAACCCTAACCCTAACCCTAACCCTAACCCTAACCCTAACCCTAACCCTAACCCTAACCCTAACCCTAACCCTAACCCTAACCCTAACCCTAACCCTAACCCTAACCCTAACCCTAACCCTAACCCTAACCCTAACCCTAACCCTAACCCTAACCCTAACCCTAACCCTAACCCTAACCCTAACCCTAACCCTAACCCTAACCCTAACCCTAACCCTAACCCTAACCCTAACCCTAACCCTAACCCTAACCCTAACCCTAACCCTAACCCTAACCCTAACCCTAACCCTAACCCTAACCCTAACCCTAACCCTAACCCTAACCCTAACCCTAACCCTAACCCTAACCCTAACCCTAACCCTAACCCTAACCCTAACCCTAACCCTAACCCTAACCCTAACCCTAACCCTAACCCTAACCCTAACCCTAACCCTAACCCTAACCCTAACCCTAACCCTAACCCTAACCCTAACCCTAACCCTAACCCTAACCCTAACCCTAACCCTAACCCTAACCCTAACCCTAACCCTAACCCTAACCCTAACCCTAACCCTAACCCTAACCCTAACCCTAACCCTAACCCTAACCCTAACCCTAACCCTAACCCTAACCCTAACCCTAACCCTAACCCTAACCCTAACCCTAACCCTAACCCTAACCCTAACCCTAACCCTAACCCTAACCCTAACCCTAACCCTAACCCTAACCCTAACCCTAACCCTAACCCTAACCCTAACCCTAACCCTAACCCTAACCCTAACCCTAACCCTAACCCTAACCCTAACCCTAACCCTAACCCTAACCCTAACCCTAACCCTAACCCTAACCCTAACCCTAACCCTAACCCTAACCCTAACCCTAACCCTAACCCTAACCCTAACCCTAACCCTAACCCTAACCCTAACCCTAACCCTAACCCTAACCCTAACCCTAACCCTAACCCTAACCCTAACCCTAACCCTAACCCTAACCCTAACCCTAACCCTAACCCTAACCCTAACCCTAACCCTAACCCTAACCCTAACCCTAACCCTAACCCTAACCCTAACCCTAACCCTAACCCTAACCCTAACCCTAACCCTAACCCTAACCCTAACCCTAACCCTAACCCTAACCCTAACCCTAACCCTAACCCTAACCCTAACCCTAACCCTAACCCTAACCCTAACCCTAACCCTAACCCTAACCCTAACCCTAACCCTAACCCTAACCCTAACCCTAACCCTAACCCTAACCCTAACCCTAACCCTAACCCTAACCCTAACCCTAACCCTAACCCTAACCCTAACCCTAACCCTAACCCTAACCCTAACCCTAACCCTAACCCTAACCCTAACCCTAACCCTAACCCTAACCCCCTAACCCTAACCCTAACCCTAACCCTAACCCTAACCCTAACCCTAACCCTAACCCTAACCCTAACCCTAACCCTAACCCTAACCCTAACCCTAACCCTAACCCTAACCCTAACCCTAACCCTAACCCTAACCCTAACCCTAACCCTAACCCTAACCCTAACCCTAACCCTAACCCTAACCCTAACCCTAACCCCCTAACCCTAACCCTAACCCTAACCCTAACCCTAACCCTAACCCTAACCCTAACCCTAACCCTAACCCTAACCCTAACCCTAACCCTAACCCTAACCCTAACCCTAACCCTAACCCTAACCCTAACCCTAACCCTAACCCTAACCCTAACCCTAACCCTAACCCTAACCCTAACCCTAACCCTAACCCTAACCCTAACCCTAACCCTAACCCTAACCCTAACCCTAACCCTAACCCTAACCCTAACCCTAACCCTAACCCTAACCCTAACCCTAACCCTAACCCTAACCCTAACCCTAACCCTAACCCTAACCCTAACCCTAACCCTAACCCTAACCCTAACCCTAACCCTAACCCTAACCCTAACCCTAACCCTAACCCTAACCCTAACCCTAACCCTAACCCTAACCCTAACCCTAACCCTAACCCTAACCCTAACCCTAACCCTAACCCTAACCCTAACCCTAACCCTAACCCTAACCCTAACCCTAACCCTAACCCTAACCCTAACCCTAACCCTAACCCTAACCCTAACCCTAACCCTAACCCTAACCCTAACCCTAACCCTAACCCTAACCCTAACCCTAACCCTAACCCTAACCCTAACCCTAACCCTAACCCTAACCCTAACCCTAACCCTAACCCTAACCCTAACCCTAACCCTAACCCTAACCCTAACCCTAACCCTAACCCTAACCCTAACCCTAACCCTAACCCTAACCCTAACCCTAACCCTAACCCTAACCCTAACCCTAACCCTAACCCTAACCCTAACCCTAACCCTAACCCTAACCCTAACCCTAACCCTAACCCTAACCCTAACCCTAACCCTAACCCTAACCCTAACCCTAACCCTAACCCTAACCCTAACCCTAACCCTAACCCTAACCCTAACCCTAACCCTAACCCTAACCCTAACCCTAACCCTAACCCTAACCCTAACCCTAACCCTAACCCTAACCCTAACCCTAACCCTAACCCTAACCCTAACCCTAACCCTAACCCTAACCCTAACCCTAACCCTAACCCTAACCCTAACCCTAACCCTAACCCTAACCCTAACCCTAACCCTAACCCTAACCCTAACCCTAACCCTAACCCTAACCCTAACCCTAACCCTAACCCTAACCCTAACCCTAACCCTAACCCTAACCCTAACCCTAACCCTAACCCTAACCCTAACCCTAACCCTAACCCTAACCCTAACCCTAACCCTAACCCTAACCCTAACCCTAACCCTAACCCTAACCCTAACCCTAACCCTAACCCTAACCCTAACCCTAACCCTAACCCTAACCCTAACCCTAACCCTAACCCTAACCCTAACCCTAACCCTAACCCTAACCCTAACCCTAACCCTAACCCTAACCCTAACCCTAACCCTAACCCTAACCCTAACCCTAACCCTAACCCTAACCCTAACCCTAACCCTAACCCTAACCCTAACCCTAACCCTAACCCTAACCCTAACCCTAACCCTAACCCTAACCCTAACCCTAACCCTAACCCTAACCCTAACCCTAACCCTAACCCTAACCCTAACCCTAACCCTAACCCTAACCCTAACCCTAACCCTAACCCTAACCCTAACCCTAACCCTAACCCTAACCCTAACCCTAACCCTAACCCTAACCCTAACCCTAACCCTAACCCTAACCCTAACCCTAACCCTAACCCTAACCCTAACCCTAACCCTAACCCTAACCCTAACCCTAACCCTAACCCTAACCCTAACCCTAACCCTAACCCTAACCCTAACCCTAACCCTAACCCTAACCCTAACCCTAACCCTAACCCTAACCCTAACCCTAACCCTAACCCTAACCCTAACCCTAACCCTAACCCTAACCCTAACCCTAACCCTAACCCTAACCCTAACCCTAACCCTAACCCTAACCCTAACCCTAACCCTAACCCTAACCCTAACCCTAACCCTAACCCTAACCCTAACCCTAACCCTAACCCTAACCCTAACCCTAACCCTAACCCTAACCCTAACCCTAACCCTAACCCTAACCCTAACCCTAACCCTAACCCTAACCCTAACCCTAACCCTAACCCTAACCCTAACCCTAACCCTAACCCTAACCCTAACCCTAACCCTAACCCTAACCCTAACCCTAACCCTAACCCTAACCCTAACCCTAACCCTAACCCTAACCCTAACCCTAACCCTAACCCTAACCCTAACCCTAACCCTAACCCTAACCCTAACCCTAACCCTAACCCTAACCCTAACCCTAACCCTAACCCTAACCCTAACCCTAACCCTAACCCTAACCCTAACCCTAACCCTAACCCTAACCCTAACCCTAACCCTAACCCTAACCCTAACCCTAACCCTAACCCTAACCCCCTAACCCTAACCCTAACCCTAACCCTAACCCTAACCCTAACCCTAACCCTAACCCTAACCCTAACCCTAACCCTAACCCTAACCCTAACCCTAACCCTAACCCTAACCCTAACCCTAACCCTAACCCTAACCCTAACCCTAACCCTAACCCTAACCCTAACCCTAACCCTAACCCTAACCCTAACCCTAACCCTAACCCTAACCCTAACCCTAACCCTAACCCTAACCCTAACCCTAACCCTAACCCTAACCCTAACCCTAACCCTAACCCTAACCCTAACCCTAACCCTAACCCTAACCCTAACCCTAACCCTAACCCTAACCCTAACCCTAACCCTAACCCTAACCCTAACCCTAACCCTAACCCTAACCCTAACCCTAACCCTAACCCTAACCCTAACCCTAACCCTAACCCTAACCCTAACCCTAACCCTAACCCTAACCCTAACCCTAACCCTAACCCTAACCCTAACCCTAACCCTAACCCTAACCCTAACCCTAACCCTAACCCTAACCCTAACCCTAACCCTAACCCTAACCCTAACCCTAACCCTAACCCTAACCCTAACCCTAACCCTAACCCTAACCCTAACCCTAACCCTAACCCTAACCCTAACCCTAACCCTAACCCTAACCCTAACCCTAACCCTAACCCTAACCCTAACCCTAACCCTAACCCTAACCCTAACCCTAACCCTAACCCTAACCCTAACCCTAACCCTAACCCTAACCCTAACCCTAACCCTAACCCTAACCCTAACCCTAACCCTAACCCTAACCCTAACCCTAACCCTAACCCTAACCCTAACCCTAACCCTAACCCTAACCCTAACCCTAACCCTAACCCTAACCCTAACCCTAACCCTAACCCTAACCCTAACCCTAACCCTAACCCTAACCCTAACCCTAACCCTAACCCTAACCCTAACCCTAACCCTAACCCTAACCCTAACCCTAACCCTAACCCTAACCCTAACCCTAACCCTAACCCTAACCCTAACCCTAACCCTAACCCTAACCCTAACCCTAACCCTAACCCTAACCCTAACCCTAACCCTAACCCTAACCCTAACCCTAACCCTAACCCTAACCCTAACCCTAACCCTAACCCTAACCCTAACCCTAACCCTACCCTAACCCTAACCCTAACCCTAACCCTAACCCTAACCCTAACCCTAACCCTAACCCTAACCCTAACCCTAACCCTAACCCTAACCCTAACCCTAACCCTAACCCTAACCCTAACCCTAACCCTAACCCTAACCCTAACCCTAACCCTAACCCTAACCCTAACCCTAACCCTAACCCTAACCCTAACCCTAACCCTAACCCTAACCCTAACCCTAACCCTAACCCTAACCCTAACCCTAACCCTAACCCTAACCCTAACCCTAACCCTAACCCTAACCCTAACCCTAACCCTAACCCTAACCCTAACCCTAACCCTAACCCTAACCCTAACCCTAACCCTAACCCTAACCCTAACCCTAACCCTAACCCTAACCCTAACCCTAACCCTAACCCTAACCCTAACCCTAACCCTAACCCTAACCCTAACCCTAACCCTAACCCTAACCCTAACCCTAACCCTAACCCTAACCCTAACCCTAACCCTAACCCTAACCCTAACCCTAACCCTAACCCTAACCCTAACCCTAACCCTAACCCTAACCCTAACCCTAACCCTAACCCTAACCCTAACCCTAACCCTAACCCTAACCCTAACCCTAACCCTAACCCTAACCCTAACCCTAACCCTAACCCTAACCCTAACCCTAACCCTAACCCTAACCCTAACCCTAACCCTAACCCTAACCCTAACCCTAACCCTAACCCTAACCCTAACCCTAACCCTAACCCTAACCCTAACCCTAACCCTAACCCTAACCCTAACCCTAACCCTAACCCTAACCCTAACCCTAACCCTAACCCTAACCCTAACCCTAACCCTAACCCTAACCCTAACCCTAACCCTAACCCTAACCCTAACCCTAACCCTAACCCTAACCCTAACCCTAACCCTAACCCTAACCCTAACCCTAACCCTAACCCTAACCCTAACCCTAACCCTAACCCTAACCCTAACCCTAACCCTAACCCTAACCCTAACCCTAACCCTAACCCTAACCCTAACCCTAACCCTAACCCTAACCCTAACCCTAACCCTAACCCTAACCCTAACCCTAACCCTAACCCTAACCCTAACCCTAACCCTAACCCTAACCCTAACCCTAACCCTAACCCTAACCCTAACCCTAACCCTAACCCTAACCCTAACCCTAACCCTAACCCTAACCCTAACCCTAACCCTAACCCTAACCCTAACCCTAACCCTAACCCTAACCCTAACCCTAACCCTAACCCTAACCCTAACCCTAACCCTAACCCTAACCCTAACCCTAACCCTAACCCTAACCCTAACCCTAACCCTAACCCTAACCCTAACCCTAACCCTAACCCTAACCCTAACCCTAACCCTAACCCTAACCCTAACCCTAACCCTAACCCTAACCCTAACCCTAACCCTAACCCTAACCCTAACCCTAACCCTAACCCTAACCCTAACCCTAACCCTAACCCTAACCCTAACCCTAACCCTAACCCTAACCCTAACCCTAACCCTAACCCTAACCCTAACCCTAACCCTAACCCTAACCCTAACCCTAACCCTAACCCTAACCCTAACCCTAACCCTAACCCTAACCCTAACCCTAACCCTAACCCTAACCCTAACCCTAACCCTAACCCTAACCCTAACCCTAACCCTAACCCTAACCCTAACCCTAACCCTAACCCTAACCCTAACCCTAACCCTAACCCTAACCCTAACCCTAACCCTAACCCCCTAACCCTAACCCTAACCCTAACCCTAACCCTAACCCTAACCCTAACCCTAACCCTAACCCTAACCCTAACCCTAACCCTAACCCTAACCCTAACCCTAACCCTAACCCTAACCCTAACCCTAACCCTAACCCTAACCCTAACCCTAACCCTAACCCTAACCCTAACCCTAACCCTAACCCTAACCCTAACCCTAACCCTAACCCTAACCCTAACCCTAACCCTAACCCTAACCCTAACCCTAACCCTAACCCTAACCCTAACCCTAACCCTAACCCTAACCCTAACCCTAACCCTAACCCTAACCCTAACCCTAACCCTAACCCTAACCCTAACCCTAACCCTAACCCTAACCCTAACCCTAACCCTAACCCTAACCCTAACCCTAACCCTAACCCTAACCCTAACCCTAACCCTAACCCTAACCCTAACCCTAACCCTAACCCTAACCCTAACCCTAACCCTAACCCTAACCCTAACCCTAACCCTAACCCTAACCCTAACCCTAACCCTAACCCTAACCCTAACCCTAACCCTAACCCTAACCCTAACCCTAACCCTAACCCTAACCCTAACCCTAACCCTAACCCTAACCCTAACCCTAACCCTAACCCTAACCCTAACCCTAACCCTAACCCTAACCCTAACCCTAACCCTAACCCTAACCCTAACCCTAACCCTAACCCTAACCCTAACCCTAACCCTAACCCTAACCCTAACCCTAACCCTAACCCTAACCCTAACCCTAACCCTAACCCTAACCCTAACCCTAACCCTAACCCTAACCCTAACCCTAACCCTAACCCTAACCCTAACCCTAACCCTAACCCTAACCCTAACCCTAACCCTAACCCTAACCCTAACCCTAACCCTAACCCTAACCCTAACCCTAACCCTAACCCTAACCCTAACCCTAACCCTAACCCTAACCCTAACCCTAACCCTAACCCTAACCCTAACCCTAACCCTAACCCTAACCCTAACCCTAACCCTAACCCTAACCCTAACCCTAACCCTAACCCTAACCCTAACCCTAACCCTAACCCTAACCCTAACCCTAACCCTAACCCTAACCCTAACCCTAACCCTAACCCTAACCCTAACCCTAACCCTAACCCTAACCCTAACCCTAACCCTAACCCTAACCCTAACCCTAACCCTAACCCTAACCCTAACCCTAACCCTAACCCTAACCCTAACCCTAACCCTAACCCTAACCCTAACCCTAACCCTAACCCTAACCCTAACCCTAACCCTAACCCTAACCCTAACCCTAACCCTAACCCTAACCCTAACCCTAACCCTAACCCTAACCCTAACCCTAACCCTAACCCTAACCCTAACCCTAACCCTAACCCTAACCCTAACCCTAACCCTAACCCTAACCCTAACCCTAACCCTAACCCTAACCCTAACCCTAACCCTAACCCTAACCCTAACCCTAACCCTAACCCTAACCCTAACCCTAACCCTAACCCTAACCCTAACCCTAACCCTAACCCTAACCCTAACCCTAACCCTAACCCTAACCCTAACCCTAACCCTAACCCTAACCCTAACCCTAACCCTAACCCTAACCCTAACCCTAACCCTAACCCTAACCCTAACCCTAACCCTAACCCTAACCCTAACCCTAACCCTAACCCTAACCCTAACCCTAACCCTAACCCTAACCCTAACCCTAACCCTAACCCTAACCCTAACCCTAACCCTAACCCTAACCCTAACCCTAACCCTAACCCTAACCCTAACCCTAACCCTAACCCTAACCCTAACCCTAACCCTAACCCTAACCCTAACCCTAACCCTAACCCTAACCCTAACCCTAACCCTAACCCTAACCCTAACCCTAACCCTAACCCTAACCCTAACCCTAACCCTAACCCTAACCCTAACCCTAACCCTAACCCTAACCCTAACCCTAACCCTAACCCTAACCCTAACCCTAACCCTAACCCTAACCCTAACCCTAACCCTAACCCTAACCCTAACCCTAACCCTAACCCTAACCCTAACCCTAACCCTAACCCTAACCCTAACCCTAACCCTAACCCTAACCCTAACCCTAACCCTAACCCTAACCCTAACCCTAACCCTAACCCTAACCCTAACCCTAACCCTAACCCTAACCCTAACCCTAACCCTAACCCTAACCCTAACCCTAACCCTAACCCTAACCCTAACCCTAACCCTAACCCTAACCCTAACCCTAACCCTAACCCTAACCCTAACCCTAACCCTAACCCTAACCCTAACCCTAACCCTAACCCTAACCCTAACCCTAACCCTAACCCTAACCCTAACCCTAACCCTAACCCTAACCCTAACCCTAACCCTAACCCTAACCCTAACCCTAACCCTAACCCTAACCCTAACCCTAACCCTAACCCTAACCCTAACCCTAACCCTAACCCTAACCCTAACCCTAACCCTAACCCTAACCCTAACCCTAACCCTAACCCTAACCCTAACCCTAACCCTAACCCTAACCCTAACCCTAACCCTAACCCTAACCCTAACCCTAACCCTAACCCTAACCCTAACCCTAACCCTAACCCTAACCCTAACCCTAACCCTAACCCTAACCCTAACCCTAACCCTAACCCTAACCCTAACCCTAACCCTAACCCTAACCCTAACCCTAACCCTAACCCTAACCCTAACCCTAACCCTAACCCTAACCCTAACCCTAACCCTAACCCTAACCCTAACCCTAACCCTAACCCTAACCCTAACCCTAACCCTAACCCTAACCCTAACCCTAACCCTAACCCTAACCCTAACCCTAACCCTAACCCTAACCCTAACCCTAACCCTAACCCTAACCCTAACCCTAACCCTAACCCTAACCCTAACCCTAACCCTAACCCTAACCCTAACCCTAACCCTAACCCTAACCCTAACCCTAACCCTAACCCTAACCCTAACCCTAACCCTAACCCTAACCCTAACCCTAACCCTAACCCTAACCCTAACCCTAACCCTAACCCTAACCCTAACCCTAACCCTAACCCTAACCCTAACCCTAACCCTAACCCTAACCCTAACCCTAACCCTAACCCTAACCCTAACCCTAACCCTAACCCTAACCCTAACCCTAACCCTAACCCTAACCCTAACCCTAACCCTAACCCTAACCCTAACCCTAACCCTAACCCTAACCCTAACCCTAACCCTAACCCTAACCCTAACCCTAACCCTAACCCTAACCCTAACCCTAACCCTAACCCTAACCCTAACCCTAACCCTAACCCTAACCCTAACCCTAACCCTAACCCTAACCCTAACCCTAACCCTAACCCTAACCCTAACCCTAACCCTAACCCTAACCCTAACCCTAACCCTAACCCTAACCCTAACCCTAACCCTAACCCTAACCCTAACCCTAACCCTAACCCTAACCCTAACCCTAACCCTAACCCTAACCCTAACCCTAACCCTAACCCTAACCCTAACCCTAACCCTAACCCTAACCCTAACCCTAACCCTAACCCTAACCCTAACCCTAACCCTAACCCTAACCCTAACCCTAACCCTAACCCTAACCCTAACCCTAACCCTAACCCTAACCCTAACCCTAACCCTAACCCTAACCCTAACCCTAACCCTAACCCTAACCCTAACCCTAACCCTAACCCTAACCCTAACCCTAACCCTAACCCTAACCCTAACCCTAACCCTAACCCTAACCCTAACCCTAACCCTAACCCTAACCCTAACCCTAACCCTAACCCTAACCCTAACCCTAACCCTAACCCTAACCCTAACCCTAACCCT